>PISX010003941.1:0-129066 GCA_004024625.1 Mellivora capensis
TGTGCAAAAGCTTTTGATCTTGATGAAATCCCAATAGTTCATTTTTGCCCTTGCTTCCCTTGCCTTTGGTGATGTTCCTAGGAAGATGTTGCTGCAGCTGAGGTCGAAGAGGTTGCTGCCTGTGTTCTCCTGCCTGATGTATACCTCCATTTATTGTGCTGAAGAGAATCCCCTGCTTCATGACATTGGTAAGTCCTTAAACTCTTTAAGCATCAGTTTCTTCATCTGCCCACTGGCGTCTTCTGCCCCCGTAGAGATCCAGACGTGTATAATTCTGATCTCAGGCTGATTTCATGGGTGATCGGAGTTCATTGGTAGGTAATCAGCTCCCTTTAGGGTACAGGTTGAAACGGTGCCTCCTCCTAGTTGCCCGCCATCTTTGCTTCTGTAATCTCTTTTTTAAAATCCTTATTTGTTCTCACATTTATTTTTGAAAATCACTCTTGGGTGCACTTTTGTTTTTGTTTTGTCAGAGTGTACCCTTTAGCAGCTATTCTAGGTTGATCTGTAAAGAGTTAAGTTACTATCATCTCTAATTCTAAATTTTAAAAAAATTCAATTTTACTCTTTTACTTGAATTATAGGTAGATTCAGTAGCAAAGTCTTGATCAAAATATTTTCCCTCAGAATCTTGAAGAAATTATTTTATTGTCTTTCTGCATTTAATGCTTTCAAAAGGGAGTTTTATATCAATTTAATTGTGAGTAATCTATCTCTCTTTAGAAGTTTTTGAGTACTGTCTTTTTCTCTGACATGGCATTGTTAAATCTCTGTCTGAGATTTCATATCTTTCTTTGAAATTTGAAGAAATTTCTTGGGATATTGATTTATGTATATTTCTCCCCTCTAGTTTCTGCTTTGGGAATTGCTATTAGAGGGTTATTAGGATATCTCTATCTTACTTTTCTCTTTATTTTCTATTTTTCTATCTTTCTCTGGTTTTTTTTTGTACTATTTGTCAGAACAAACTTGTAGCTCACTTTTTTTATTCCTTTTAAAAATATATTTATCATAGAACATATAACTCAACACCAAAAATAACCCAAATAATTCCATTAAAAAATGGGCAGAAGACATGAACAGACATTTCTCCAAAGAACACATACAGATGGCCTACAGACACATGAAAAGCTGTTCAACATCACTCATCAGGGAAATGCAAATCAAAACCCCAATGAAATATCACCTCACATCTATCAGAATGGCTAAAATCAACAACATAAGAAATGAGTGTTGGCGAGGATGTGGGGAAAAAGGAACCCTTGTGCACTATTGGCAGATATGCAAACTGCAGCAGCCACTGTGGAAAACAGAACAGGAGGTTCTTCAAGAAGTTAAAAATAGAATTACCAGAGGATCCAGTAAATCTACTCTTGGCTATTTACCCAAAGAAAACAAAAGCACTCAGAAAGACTTATGGAACTCGGAAAGACAATATGAACCTTTATGTGTATTGCAGCATTATTTACAAAAACCAAATTATGGAAGCAGTCCAAGTATCCACTGATAGATGAATAGATAAAGAAGAAGTGCAATATTACTCAGTCATATAAAAGAACGTAACCTTTCCATTTGCAAAAACATTGATGGAGCTAGAGGGTCTAATGCTGAGTGAAATAAGTCATTCAGAAAAAAGCCAAATACCACATGATTTCACTCATCTGTGGAATTTAGGAAACAAAATAAATGAATAAAGAAAAAAAGAAATAAACCAATAAAACAGGCTCTTAACTATAGAGAACACACTGAAGGTTACCAGAAGGGAGGTTGGTGGGGGATGGATGAAACAGGTGATGGGGATTAAGGAGGCACTTGCTGTGATGAGCACTGGGTCATGTATGCAAGTGTTGAATAACTATATTGGACAACTGAAATTAATATAACATTGAATGTTAACTATACTGGAATAAAAATTTTAAAAATATATTTATCATAAAAATTTTCAATATATTAAAGTCAAACACAATAATAAAATAAGCATTTATGTACATAAAATCTTATTTAAGGAATAAAATAACATCACAATATTGAAGTGTCTGGTATTCCTCTCCCCAGTCAGAACCTTTTTCTTTAACCAGAGGAATCATAATTTTGCATTTGGTGTTTTATAATTTACTACACGTATGACCTCGCTTTTCCCTTTTAATATTACACAAACAGCATTATGTATATATCCTTTGCAACCTTGCTTTTGAAAAACCTCAGCATTATATTATGATATTCACTCATGTTTATAGGTTGAGTTTCAGTTCATTCTTTCAAACTGTTGGTTAGTGTTAAAATGTGTGGCAGACCTCAGTTTACTTACCCACTGTCATTTTGGGTATGCATTCAGGCTGTTTCCAGATTCTCGTAATTAGAAGTGGCCATACTATAAATATCCTTGTCCCTGTCTTTTTCTTACTGAGCTGTTGATTGCCTAACATATCTGAGATAGTTATATTTTAGGGGATTACATACATTTCAAATATTGTCATCCCAGTTGATTTTTTCTGCACTCCTCAAATGGTTTCTTTGAATAGATGAAAAGAGAAATTTGAATATTAGTATTTGGTTGAATTTATAACTTTAAGATTTGCCCTGGTTATGTAATATCAAGAAAATTTTCCCTATGTGAGGTCATAAGATATTTTTCACTGTTTTCAAGTTTTGATTTTTTTTCAATTTGAAGTCTTTCATCTACCTGCGATTGGTTATTGCTTATAGACCAGTGAAGGTATCCAATTTTATTTTAATTTCCATGAGGATAAGCAAATACCCTAGAATAATTGAAGCATTATGCAAATAAGAGTAAGGCAAGATGATAAGTGGCTAGTGAGGCTTACCATTTGCAATATGCTCATGACTTATTTAGACTTGACTGACATCTTCAAGACTTTGGGAAAGTTTGGTCTCATAGAATTTACACTTGTCAGAGGAGGATGATCTGAGCTAGGAATGAGAGGGGCTCCTGCTGTCTTGGCGCAGAATGTGAGAGCCAGGAGAAGGTTCAGGAGACTTGTGTTCAAGACATCACTGAGTGGTAGCCACACAGGACATTTGTCCTTCACTGAAATGTGCCAGAGGACAGTGGGCCAAATGGCAAACTGATTCAGTCAATCTATGCCTGGGAACTGCTTATTTATTTTTGTTATTTAAGTTATAATCACGACCTTGATATCTCTAGGCTTTCTACCTTGTGGAACATCATTAGAATGCTGTGTGTCTGCTGCTTTGTAATAACTCTCTCATAGAAAGTGGAGGAACTGAAATGAGAAAAATAAATATATAATTGGCTGTCATCACTGTCAATCATCTGAGGCATAGAGACAGTGACTAGGTTGAGCCCACAAAACATAGTGTGGATTAATTTGTTTTGGTCTGCTTTATTATTACATTATTGCATTATTTTATGGTATATCCTCTATAGAGAAATGGAAGGGATCTTTAAATAAACCCGTCAAACTGATGGGGCTGTCTTTTAAGGCCCAGGACCTTAAAGAATAATGATTTATTCTTAACAATAATCTAATAATAATCATTAAAAATAATGATTTATGGGGCACCTGGGTGGCTCAGTGCGTTAAAGCCTCCAACTTCGGCTTAGGTCATGATCCCAGGGTCCTGGGATCGAGCCCTGCATCGGGCTCTCTGCTCTGCGGGGAGCCTGCTTCCCTTCCTCTCTCTCTCTCTGCCTGCCTCTGCTTACTTGTGATCTCTGTCTGTCAAATAAATAAATAAAATCTTAAAAAAAAATAATGATTTATTTATTTAAATAATGATCACCTTTGTATCTTGTAAGAGAAGGAGTCTTCCTGATTATTAACCCAAAATTCTCCTTAAATGATATGTATCTATGTCATGGTTCTATGACTGTGGTCCAGCTGTCATCTCCACCTGGCAGTGTATCCACCTTCTCCTAGCAAATAAGCTCTTTTTCGGCCTCCAAGAGCTGTGGTGTCAGCTCTTCCAAGGATCACATTCTGAGCTAAGTAAGAGTGACTCTCATCCAGTGTCCCTATCACAGTGCTCAGCAGATGTGCCATGGTGACCTCTTTGTGTGTCTTTCTTTCTCCTGGACTGTGAGTTTCTGGAGGACTTGGACTTGTCCTCTCCAACTGTATGTCTTCTCTTCTTTGTTATTTGTATACACCCCCCCACACACACCCACACCCACCCACCCACACATACACAGACACACACTGATCTCTTTCTGTCTACATTTCTGTTTAATTGAACTGAAATGAAAGTATCATTGCCTGATAACCAAAGAAGCAGAAATAAGCAGAAAGCCCAAATGCTCGAGGGAGGGTCAGAGAGAACTGGATTCAAAACCTACTGTGGGCATTTATTGCTCAGATGACTTTGGAGAAGTTAGTATCCGGGTCTTAGTTTATTGCGTAAAGTGAGAATCATAACCAGTGTTAGATGAGAGCACTTTACATACTGACTGCCACACAGCAGGACTTCTATTTAAATCTACTCTGTCTTTTCCAAAAGGGGCCACTCTTGGGTTATTTTCATTTAAAAAGAGGCCTATTAATGACAGTCCCTTATATAAGCAAAGGGTCAAATCATGCCTGCTCCTTAGTCCTTGGTTATTTGCAATTTCCCTGTTCAGGAAAGAATGAGTCAGTTTGAAGACTGGGCATCAGATTCCAGGGAGCAGAAGCACCTGAGCCACTAGGAACCTTGTGAGAAATGCAGAATTCCAAGTGTATTGAGTTGGAAATGTGCATTTTGGATGATCCCCAGGATATTCAAATGCCCATTCAAGATTGAGGAGAGCTGAGCTAGAGCAGGTGCTGACCCCTGATTTGAATAATTCTAGGGAGTTTATTCTAGCTTTTGTGCTAAGGAAAGGGAATTTGTGGGGTCAATATGGGCCAGCTGAATAAAACTTCTCTGTGATGAGATAAGGAATGGACTTTAATGGCTGTGATCAACTATTTCCCTGTTGCATTTTATTTCATGGGGTGTACCAGCCTGGAGCAGCTGGAGGTTATGTGACAGCTACTGTCCCCAGAAAAACCAGCTTGAATGGCCACCCTGATGAGGAAGCAATGGGCTGATTTCATTTTTTTCTGTTGATCTTTCTTCCTTCTGCTCGTGTCAGCAGAATGTAAAGGGCTGCATCTCCCCAGGGACTTAGGAGACTGAAACAATACTTTCCTTTCCTATTTTGATGTTTTATTAAAAAAAAACCCTCCAAAAGCAAGGCTTTAATACGATATATATTGATCTGAAGTGTTCCGTGTGTCATGGAAAACCCATTATTACTTCTTAAAGGTAAAACCTTTGCTGATATTTCGAGTCAAGGATATTGGCCTGGTTGAGTGTCTTTTTTCTTAAGCATCTTTAATTTGAGATTTGAAGGTGTTCTCATATCAATCTGATGTCTCTACTCTGAAGATAATCATTCATGAGTGACTCCAGAATTTCATCAGTGGCAGATGAATGTAAACTTGCACATTCATCTAAATGGTGCTTTGTGTCCTGTCTTGTGTGATAACTGAACAAATCTCACTTCTGAAGGTTGCATGGCAGCTTAGGAAGTGCTATTCAAAAGGAAAGATGGCTTCCCTATTTTCAGCAGTAATGTGTTGATCAGCAAATATTTCAAACATACCTACAATACAGCATGGCTACACCCATGGGCTCTACTATGGGTGCTTGTATATAAGAGTGGCTTATAAGAATTTCTTAATAGATCCATGTATGTTTACCTACTTATGTATTTACAGGAGTGATCTACACAGTTTAAGCCTTGATTTTCCATAGGGACAATTGCATCCCCCTCAAATTTTCACAGACTCTACTGAGTTTCAGGGGCAAAAGCCCAGCTATGCCCCACCCTCAAGATGGAATCAAAATCTTGGTGAGCACACTTAGCCAGGGAGACATGATCCCTTTGACAGTTTTTAAACCTCAGTTAAGGAGCTAGCTCCTCACTATGGCAGATTTCTCAAGGAAACTTTTGTTCATTCATTCACTCATTCCACAACTATTTGTTGACCAACAAACAAATAACAGGATCTGGAGAGAGAAGTATGGAGGTGGGGAATAAGTTTAGATTCACCTACTCTGTTCCCCAAGAAGTTTCTTAGTGATAGCTACCATCACCTAGATGAGGCAATATGGAGCCATGAAATACTTACTATACAAACAAGCTTTGCCAAAATTAGAGGCAGATGCAGTTTCTAGCAACTTCTGGGAGAGCAGACTCAATCCAGCTCTTCAGGTCTTTTCTTTATTATTTTTTCCTTTGATTTGGAACAGGCCTGTCCTGGACCTTCCACCAAAATGCAGCCCATCTATGCCATGTGTTGCTTTGCTCTGATTATTATTTAGTTAATTTGCATGTGCATTTCCATATAATAATATCTTTGTCATTAGGAGGGAGCTCCGTTGCCAAGGCAACTAAGAGTGGTGCAAACACAGCTTGTCCTTTACCCCAAATTTAACTCTCTTCAGCCAGATACCAATAATGTTCCTGGCTCCTCTGTTTGTGTTAAAATTGTAAATCATTCTATAGGTCTTCTGGTTTCTTCCTCCTATTTTGTCTGTCTCTCTGAAAGGTCTCATTGCCTTTTTCCCAACATATTTTTTTAAATTTAATTTTCAAAGTGATAGGTGTAAGCTCTTGAAAATTTAAATAGTACCAGCAGATCTATGACAAAAAAAACCCATAATTTCCCCTGCTATTTCAATCCCCACCATTACCATCCCTAATTCCTGCTCCCACAGATAATCATTTTCAATAATTTTTAGCTGATTATTTAGTATTTTCCCTTGTATTGCTAAATAATGGCCTGAAGTATGACATCTAGATTTTTCAGGTTCAGTTATGATCTTTGAAATTTCCATCAAGGAAGATATGGATTTAGGTTTTTTTTTTTTTTTTTTTCCCTGCTTCCTATTTCTTTCCCTGATCTTCCTGAAAGCATTTAGCTCAGGTTTTCCTCACAGCCACTGTTTCTGGAATTCAGTAAAGACATGGAAGATGTGGCCAGAGAGGTAGGCGTGTAGGATATGTGGATGCTGTGAACGAGCTCGGGTTTTGTAATACATGTGATGGGAAGCCACTAGCAAAATTTAACCAGAAGGCTCACATGATTTGCCTTATTGAAAAACCACTTTGAGAGCTGTGGAAAATGGATTGTAGGAGACAAGAGAAATCAGAGACCAGAGAGGAAACTAACAGTAGTCTTGGGAGACATAATGGTGGCTTCAACTCATGTGGTTGCCACATTGATTTGGAGAGAAATGGTTGGATAGGGGATATGTTTTCAAAAGAGAACCAGTCCTGTGTTATGACTGTGTGTTAGGACCTGGGAAAGGGAGAAGAAATGAATCAAGAATGACCTCTAGGTTTTGGCTTGAACAAATGGATAGATGGAGGAATCGTTTGATAAGATTAGGGGTGAGCTTATGTGTGTTACTGTGCAGGTTGGAGGGGTGGTAACCAAAGATTCTATCTGGCTGAGGTCAATTTGTGATCACTATTATTATCAAGGTGAGATGTCAATTCAATAGCTGAATAGATCAGTAAGGGGCTCAGTGAAAACTTCTGGGCCTCGATGGATAAATGGGCATGTCATTGGCAGGTGGGGGCATCCGAAACCACGAGACTGACTGAGATCACACCAGGATGGGATGCAAATAGAGAAAAATACAGGGTCTCGTTTTTAGCTCAGTGTGCTCCAAAATTAAGAGATCTGGCTGAGGAAGAGAAAACAAAAGCTAAGACTAGGAGTTGGTGTCTAATATGGTAGAAGGGAGACTGGGTAGTTGTGATGGTCCTTAAAATGCCATCAAGGTTGAATGTTTTTCAAAAGGAAGCTTTCAATTGTTTTAAATGCTGAAGAGATGTTAAGAGGCAAGGAAGGAGCCATTGGATTTGGCAACATGGAGAATCATGATAGTGTGTTGGAAGGAGTAATTTTGGTAGAGGAGTGCCTTTGGGAGAGGACATGGAAGGGCTTGAAAGCAGAGGATGTGGAGATTGTGACAAGTGCTATACCAGAGCTCAGGAGGCAGTGAAAACACACTCTAGAGGGACATGGCCCTAGTCAGGGAAGTCAGAAAGGTGTTCCTGGGGAAATGAGGCTCGGAGATCTGACTTGCGGTGTGAAGAAGGAGGAGAAGTGAACTTGTTGGGAGGGAAAAGAATGTTTCAGGAAGAAGGAACAGCAGGTGGGAAGACTCAGAGATAAACATGGCATGGCATATGCCAACAAATGATAAAAGGCCAGAGAAGACAGGAAAGTGTTATGGTAAGGAGTCTCACTTTGTGAGACATGCTAATGTTACTTGCCTACCCTAACTGCAATGGGATGTTGTTGACAGGTTTTCAAAAGGAAAGTTTTGTGGTCTTGAAATATGCGGACATATAGGAAGAGCAGACATGAAGTTGTGGGCATGGCTAACAAGAGACAAATTAGGAGGATTTTGCAGTGGTCCGTGTGAGAAATGGTGGCATCTCCTTCTGAGCATTTGGGTCAGTGAAAGAATTATGCCACAGAAACCCTTCATAGAACAAAGAAGTAAGTTCAACAATAGCAGTTAAAGTGTTTCATCTTTGGAAATGAGCACGATCTTGCATTTGACAGTATCTCATGTTAATTTATTCCGTGACTAATTGTTCTTTGGAGAAATTGAACTCATTCACCATTAGGTTTGACATGTTGAATTAATCAGATCTCTTAAAAGGCTTCCAGATTCCGAAAGCATCAGACAGTTCAAAATCGCATCCACATTTATCAACACTGTTTCTGACATGATATAGCCTCATTCATTCCTATCTATGCACCAACACACCTCTCAAGGCATGGGGCATTTACTGGTTTACAAATTATTTCCCTGTTTTTCAAGATGAACTGATTGTTTTAAACTTGATTCTATTACCCAATCAATTATTGGTTAGTAGAAGCCTTCAAATATAGTGTTTTGAAAATTGCAACATCCCATAAATCACATTCCAATTCCTTTAAATTCTCAACACTTCTTTTCTGATTTTGATATTGCTTTCAAAAAAGATTTTCTCATTTCTATAATGAGATCCGGTGTCTATAACACATTGTCTATTACACCGCCATTTCTCTTTAATGGAACTCCCCTTGAAGTATCCATTCTTCGCTTGGAGCAAAATGATTCTTCTGCTGAGCGATCGCATTAACGATCCCTGTTGTGTTGGCTCTCGCTCTTCAAAACCCTAAGTGATGTACTTGATGGGTCTTCTCACATCTCACCCATCTTTCTACATTTCTGACAGATCCTAAATATTCTCTGCCCAAATCTAGACTTAATGCCGTTTACTAAGCTCCCCACTTACATTTTAACGCCTCACAGTCTCAACACGAACGAATGCTCTAGTGGTCTTAAGAATGTTGAAAGTGAAAGAAGTTCACTTTCCTTGAGTGGGATTGCACTTGTGCTCACTCTCTCTGTCCTTTTCTGGAGTCTCCTGGCCCGCCTTTCTTTGCTCTTCCCTCACATGCATCTTGCCCTGTTCCTCTGGCTCCTGATAAAAGGTTTCTAGTTTCACCTTTTCCCTCTACTATCCATTTTAACCCAGAGATTATATTCAGCAGACTCCGTGCTGAGCATGGAGCTTCAGGGGGCTTAATCTCAAGACCCTGAAATCATGAGCCGAACTGAAACCAAGACAGACGCTTAACCAACTGAGCCACCCAGGCGCCCTACAGTTGATCTTTTTATTCACTTGCACATTCATTGGCCACACTTTAAAGGTACTGGAATAGCAGGCATCATTCACTCATTCATTCATTCATTCATTCACTCACTCATTCATTCCTTTGTTCAGCCAGCCGACAAATATTTACAGTACCCTCACTAGATAGCTGGTATGCTGTTATAGACCAGGAATACAGACATGAATGAGACAGGACTCTTATCCTCAAGAAGGGCCACGAGGGACGGATATATTTAAGCCTGGATTAAAAAGGAAGACTATTGGAAGACTTGCTGAGATGGGGAAAGGCTAGTATCAACAAGATGTGAAGGCTTTTCTTTGGGTTTTCTATAGTATCTACAAAGCATTTTTGTATTATTAAGTACTTACGGGGAGTCTGTCATTATGCAGGCCTATTATAATTATTAATCTCCAAAGCAATCATGGGAGGGAAAACATTATCCCTGTTTCATTGATGAGAAAAGCTGAGCTCAGAAAACTTAGAACTTGTCCAATATCACATAGCTAATAATTACTTTGCAAAGATGCATTTTCTTTTTACCTTTGTAAAATACACAATGGAGGCCTAACTTAAAAATGCCCTGAGCAGACAAAACCAAACTAAGTCTAGTTTATTTCATGAGCAGAAGTGAAACTTAACCAGGTTATTTCTTATAAATGCCTTTGTAATCATAAAAGAAATGCAAGTTACCTTCCTAAAATGGTGTGAAATAATCACTTTTAGCCAATCCCCTGTCATCTAGAAACCCTCACTATAATCACCGTTAAGGTCAAACAAATTCCTCATTTTCACTTTATAAGCCATCCTTTGGCACCACGTCTCTAAGCTTGATCAGTCCTGAATTCGAAAACTCCGTTTGTGAACTTTTTTTTAAGGGTCACAATAAAATCTTACTAAATGAGATTTTACTGATCTGGTGGTTTTAATTTTGCTGTTCCTGGATTTTGGACACCTTTTATTAGGAACATTTTAAAACATGCACTATTTTAGCTCCTATAACCGCCTTCATCCATTAGCAACATCTTGCCGCCCTTCCTCCATCCATCATGGTCACCCCGCCCCCATTTCTTTTTATTTTTGGCAGAGAGGAGTTTTTTAAGCAAATCCAAGATGTTGTATCACTTCATCTGCATATGTTCATGTGTGTCCATAATAGATACAAACTTTAAAATGTACAAACACATATCATTATCACAACAGACAAAATTAACCATATTCCTTAATAATTGCTTACTATCATTGAATACTCAAGTCAGCTCACTTCCTCCTGATTGTCTCAAAACGTCTTTCTGGTTGTTTATTCTGTAGAATTTCCCACCTTCTGGATTGGGCTGATTGCTTTTATTTGATTATGTTTGACACATTCCTCTATCCCTCACACTTTCACCAAACTGGCAAGCCAATCTAGTGGCATCATTACACTCAGATTAATGTGGGTTTTTTGGGGCAACATTTTGCTTTTATAGGTGACTTCCTGTTGTGTCACTTCAGGAAACAGTCATGTCTGGGGTCTCCTTTCCATGTAGATGTTGCTGTCGGTAACTGGATTCAGGTGTTGTCATTTGGAGCCGCACTTCGTAAAAATCGCCAGGAGTCTTTCACTCACGGGTTTGAAACCATGATGATCATTGTCAAGGCTGATTATTTCAGAAGATGTTGTAAAGTCATGATTTCTATAATTCTATCATTCTTATTACATTCATTAGTTAGTATTCTTCTGGAGTAAGAATTTTGCCTTCATCAATTATTTAGTTATCCTGAAATGCGATTCATTTCCTAAAGGCAAGATAGATGCTTGATTCTAACCCTGTTTTTGCCAAGTTTCAGAATAATGAGTTGGTGCATTACAATAAATACAAGACTAAAAACCAGGATCATATGACTCTAAGGCTTTTTAATTTCCACATAACTGGAGAGTTTAAAATGCTGTAAGAATAAAAACAAAGTCTGAACAAAGTGCTTTTTGGCAGGCAAGAAGTTAAGGAGCCAGGATCCCTGAGACTCCCTCATTCTGATGTTTCAGGAGAAATGTCAGCGGTCACCAGGTATCACACCACCTTTAGTGCCCTTCACAGGCTGATTAAGCCTTGTAATCACCATGGGCTCTCAACACTCAGGTGGTCAACAGTTACCTGTAATTAATGGCTTATGTCTGAGCAGTATCCATTTATCTTCCCTTCTCTCCTGGCTCTGGGCTGGAAGAAGAGCAGAGAGGGTGCTCAGTGCTCACTGGGGCATTTCCCTCTATCGCTGCAGTGGTCAGACACCTTTGAAAGGTGTCTTCCTGCAGTGGTCAGACACCTTTGAAAGAAGACGGGAATTATGTGAGTAAATATAGTATTTCCTCTCTGCCCCAAGAGGGTTGCCTTTGTCAGCATCAGCAGAAGATTGTGGCTTGGAAGTGACTCGGTATTTCTCCTGAGCTCTGAAGGCACTGCAGCTGGAACCAAACATGTTTCTGTGTGCCCATGTGAATACTTGAAAATAATGTATTTGTCCTTGTGTTTTAGATGAAAGGGATGTCTTAAAAGCTCTCCAGGAGGCCATCATGGGAGCTTTGACGACCTGCTCTTGTTGCAACTGCTGTTCCCCCAGAATGGGGACTGGGAAGGGGTCATCTTCAGCCACCACTGCCCCAGTAAAGGTGGGTCTTTCTCTAGACCATTCCCCCTGATATTTGCAATATTCTCACTAATCCTACATGGGTGCGTGGAGCCCCACCCCTAGTCTTTTCAAAGGGCTGGTGTTGGATAACAGAGATATTTAGAGTTGTAATAGATGAATTTCTCCTTTCCTTCCATCCCTGCTGGGAACCTTAAAGGGAAGAAAGATGCCGGCACACAAACGTCTTAGAGAGGGGGGAGAAGGGAGGGCAGGGGGCAGAAGGTTGGGGGTGCAGGAGGGGAAATGGGGCCCAAGGAGAGCAGAGAAGTGCAGCAGGGCCTAGGAGTCAGGTGCATCCCAGAGGAGAGCCCTGGGTTCCTTTCTTGTTCCTAAGTGCCCCAGTCTTCCTCTTCACTCTCCATGGCCCCAGTTGGATAGCTCTCCACAGATGGTCCAGGACAGAGTCTTTGGAGGAGCCTGAGGCCACAGAGTTGCTTTATTGGGTGGGTATAGGATGAACCTTCAGCTTGTCCCCATGCTCATATCCATGGGCTCAGGGCATAGACCTCAGATGCAGAAAGATGGGCAATTGTGTCATGATGGCACACTCAGAAGCTAACTGTGCTGTTAGCATGGTCCTGTGGTCTGAGCCAGCAGCTTCTTATTTCCTGTTAAAGGAGAATCTGTCTTCCCATTGGTGATGGGTGAAGTGACAGGAGACCTTTGGGGCCAACATTATCTACACCAGGTGCTCAGAGTACTCCACACTCACAAACACAGACAGGAAACACAGATGCCCTTTGCATTGGTTAATTTCAGCTACCCCTGACCTATGAAGATTTTATTTATTTATTTATTTATTTAGAGAGTGAGAGTGAGAGAGAAAGCGAGTGGAGAGAGAGGCAGAGGGTGAAGGAGAGGGAGAGAAACTCAAGCAGACCCCACGCTGAGTGCAGAGCCCAATGGAGGGCTCCATCTCATGACCCTGAGATCATGCCCTGCTCTGAAACCATGAGTTGATGCTATACTGACTGAGCCATCCAGGAGCTCCACCAATTACCCCTGCCCTTTGCAATGCCCTTTAGAAATTTTATTCTCTAGTAATAACTCTGCTCTTCCAGGAACATTTATTTTGTTAGTAACTGTTACACAAGATAGCATAGTTGAAAAAATATCTGTCTCTTTGGAATATAGGGAGAATTTATTTAAGTGAGGTTTGTTGGGTGAATAAGTGAAAGTAGCAATGCCAACACCATCAACAGGAAGCAACCCCATAATGGCACTTCAGAAATCAATGGACTGAATCTTAATACTTCTCTTCCAGGGCTTTACTAATTTTAGACCTGCTGGCTTAGATACCAACAAGAACTCACATTCGCAAGCCATTCTGGCAAGTCCACTGGCTCTAAGCCTCACCCTAGTCTTGAAGTCTGGTGTTACCACCATTTTACAAATGAGAACCTAGAAGCTCAGGGAGCCAAGTCCAGCAAACCAAGTGGGAATGCATCCAGGGCTGGGGACTCGATTGTGTCTGTTCTCCGGTGCCACACTTTTTCTTTCCAGGGCGACTCTGGTCTGCGCTGCTCTGCAGGGCTGTGCTCACCCAGGAGCAGTTGGGTGGGAGCCTGGGCCATTGCAGGGCTGCACAGGGAAGGAGGTGCACCCTGACCCTTTGGCACTCAAAAGCCCCACTCAGGGTGTGCAGGTTCACCAGACCTGGCCAGTAGAGGTAGAGCTAGTTCTCACTGGTGGGTGCCTGCAGGGCTGTGTGCATGGCAGGTGGTGGGGAGGGTTGGGGAGCGGGGTGAAGGTTTGGGGGGAGTTGCCAATTCTTACACAAAGATTCAGGATCACTTGTCCATCCACCCAGAGAAGAGGCATTTTTCTAATTTATAAAAGTTGTGGGGGTGCCTGCGTGGCTCAGTGGATTAAAGCCTCTGCCTTCAACCTGGGTCATGATCTCAGGGTCCCGGGATCAAGCCCCACATTGGGCTCTCTGCTCAGCAGGGAGCCTGCTTTCCCCCACACCCCCTCCTTCCCTCTCTGCCTACTTGTGATCTCTGTATGTCAAATAAATAAATAAACTCTTTTAAAAAAGTTGTGTATTTGGGAAGGTCTGTCTCCCTCAAAATTTGTCTTAGACCATGAATTTCATGAATACTTAGTGTCTCCACCAAATGGTAGACTGAAACTCACCGGGCAAATCACGTCCCTTCTTTGTTTCAAACCCTCCAGCACCCCATCACGCTCCCAATCAAATCCGAGTGCCTGACCAGGGCCTCCACACCTCACAAAACCCAGCCTTAGACTACCACCCCCTCTTTAACCTCCTGGTACCTCTTTTCCCCGGTTTATTTCCTCTGGTCCCAGTAGCCAGTGAAGTTCTGTGTCTGCGTCTGTTCTCTGAGTCCCTCTGTCCCCCATCTTGGTGCATTAGGAATGGTTCTGCATACAGCCCTTTACAGAACATGCTGAACAAAAGACACATCAAAAGCCTACAGGTTTTCACCTGTTCCATCCAGCAAGTCCTTCTGCAAAAATTGGGCAGAAACTACTTATTGGTGGATACTCTGCTGCCATCTCTGTCTGAGCCACTGAGGGATACAGTCAGAGATGGACACAGCCTTGTTCTAAAGAGTTTGCAAAGACATTGGGGGTAAGAGGCAAGCATGTGAGAAGCAGCAGTGAAGGATTCAAGGCAATGGACACATGACTGCGAAGCCAGTGCTATTGGAGCGCCCACAGGAGAGGGTCCCAGGACAGGCCTAGCATCACCTGAAGCCTGTTAAGGGGCACCCAGATGGCTTAGCTGGTTGAGGATCTGACTTTTGGTTTCTGCTTTTGTCATGATCTCAGGGTTATGGGATCCAGTCCTGAGTCAGGCTCCATGCTGACCAAGGAGTCTGCTTGAGATTCTCTCTCTCTCCCTCTGCCCCTCCTCTGCTCCTGTGTGGCAAACATGCTTGTTTGCACATGCTCTCTCTCTTTCTATCAAATAAGTAAATCTTAAAAAAAAAAAAAAAAAGGCAAAGCTATAGATCCCATCGGAGCCCTATTGACTTTTGCAATATAGAACCCAGGCATGTGCATTTTAAAAATGATTGTTACTTTCTTAAATGGATAGACTTAATTTTCTTTTTGTAAGATTTTATTTATTTATTTATTTGAAAGAGAGAGAGAGAGCACAAGTGGGGGCACACAAGGGGAGGGAGAGGGACAAGCAGACTTCCTGCAGTGTGGGGACAATGCAGGGTGCAATCCCAGGATCCTGAGATCATGACCCGAGTTGAAGTCAGATGCCTGACCAACATAGCCACCCAGGTGCCCATAGACTTAATTTTTTTAGAGTAGTTTTAGTTTTAAAGAAAAATGGAGCAGAAAGCATAGGTCTCATATAACTTGCTTCACCCCTCTCCTGCCCTCAGTTTCCCCTATTATTCACATCCTACATTGGTGTGGTGCTTTTGTTTCAATCGATGAAATAATATTGGCACATTATTATTTACTAAAGTCTATCCTTTACAAAGAATGGCTTCATTTTTGTGTTGTCCAGTTCCTGTGGCTCTTGTGAAGGCATAATGCCATGTATCTATTATTGTATTATCAAACAATATATTTTCAGTGCCCTGAAAATCCCATCTCTGTGCTCCATCTATCTCTGCCCTTTACTTCCCCCCTCCTCTCTGCAAACCCCTGGCAACCACTGATCTTGTTGCTGTCTCCAGAGTTTGCCTTTTCCAGAATGTCGCAGAGTTAGAATAAAACAGTGTGGAATCTTTTCAAATTGGCTTCCTTCACTTAGCATTTAAGGTTCTCTTTTTTTATGGCATGTTAGCTCATTTCTTTCTAGCGCTAGATGATATTCCATTGTCTGGATGTCTCAAAGTTTATTTATCCATTCACCTAGGGAAGGGCATCTTGCTCCTTCTCGTTTTTAACAATTACGAATAAAGCTGCTATAAACATTTATGTACAGGTTTTAGTGTGGATGTAAGTTTTTAGCTCATTTGAGTAAGTATCTAGGAGCACAATTGCTGGATCCTATGATAAGACTATGTTTAGCCTTAGAGGAAGCTGCCAAGCTGTTTGCTGAAGTGGCTCTACCAGCTTGCATTCCCACCACCAGCGATGACTGCAAGTGCCTATTGCTCCATGTCTTTGCCAGCATTTTGAATTAGTATTTTGGATTTTAGCTTTTCTGATAGTCATATAGTGACATCTCATTGGGTTTTAATTTGCATTCTCCTACTGATACTTGATATTGAACATCTTTTCATATGCCTATTTGTCATCCAGATACCTTCCTATGGTGAAGTACCTGCCCACATTTTTTGTTTGTTGGTCTCAATCCATTTATTGAGTATTTCTTTTTTTAAGCTTTGAGTCTAACTCCAGTTGGTTAACATACAGTGTTATATTAGTTTCAGGTGTACGATATAGTGATTCAACACTCCAGACGTCACCTAATGCTCATCACAGCAAGTGCCCTCCATAATCCCTGTCACCTGTTTCCTCATCCCCCACCCACCTTCCTCTCATAACCAGCAGTGTGTTCTCTACACTTAAGAGTCTGTTTCTTGGTTTTCCTCTTGCTCTCTTTTTTCCCCCTTTGCTCATTTGTCCTGTTTCTTAAATTCCACATATGAATGAAATCATATGGTATTTGTCTTTCTCCGATAGTCTTATTTCCCTCAGATTTATACTCTCTAGCTCCAGCCATGTCATTGCAAATGGCAAGATTTCATTTTTTTTTATGGCTGAGTAGTATTCCATTGTGTACATATACTATAGCAACCTATGGAATGGAAGAAGGTATTTATTTGCAAATGGCATATCTGATAAAAGGTTATTATCCAAAATATATAAAGAACTCATAAAACTCAACATTCCAAAAAACAAATGACCTAATTAAAATAGTCAGGAAACGTGAACAGACATTTCTCCAAAGAAGACGTCCTGATGGCCAACAGACACACGAAAAGATGCTCATTATCATTTACCATTGTGGAAATGCAAATCAAAACCACAGTGAGCTATCACCCCACACCTGTCAGAATGGCTAAAATCTACAACACAACATCCTTGCCCACTTTTTAATTGACTTGTTTGGTTTCTTATTGTCAAATTTTAAGAGTTCTTTGTATATTTTCAATACAAGTTTCTTATAGGATGTGTCTTTTGCAAATATTTTCTGAGTCTGTGTTTGTCTTTTCATTCTCCTATAGGCCTTTGAGAGATGCTCCAGGTGTTTGAGAACCACTAGCTACCAAACTGAGGGCAGAGTCATCTAAGATAACTTCATAAAGTTGGTACTCACAGACACTTAAAACAGTCCTAGCACTTTGTAAAGCCTGCTAAAGTGTTTGTAAGAGAAAATAAAATGAAACAAAACAAAGAACTAAATCAAGGATGTTGCAGGGAAGTGGTACTTTAGATGAGTGGTAAAGAAAGAGAAGATATTAGGGAGGATGGTATAGAATTCAACCAGTGAAGACAGTGTGAGCAAAAGTCATGGCATGAACATAATCAGTGATGTTCTCAGGACAGGAAGGAAGCTATAGGGTAGTCTAGAAGATGTTGTTTTTCAAAAGAGAGAAAGAGCTGTGGTTGATAAGAGAATAGCCATCAAGATGGGTCCATTGTATACAGGATAGCATTTTAAAACTTCAGGTGTCTGTTAAACATGAAAATATTCTTTCACTTTGCTATGTATTTTGCTAATTGTCCTAGTTATCTTATTGAGATCATTTCCTCCTCCCCCTAAGCCACGGGAGTCATGGACTCCTGGAATCACCAGGGTGACACAAGGAAGACAAAGACTGGAGTGGCTTTCAAAAGCATCACTAACATCATGGGACCAAAGGGTGTGTTGTTTCAAGTCTTGCTGAAGAAACAAACATTCAGAGTTCTAAAGCCGTTACCTCCCACTCAGTATCATTTGTTAGACACATTCAGCCATTTCTATTCTTATAATAAGCCACATATCTTTCTACAAAGGGCCATTGTCAGAAGTACCTGAGAGATACTTCTAATGATTTCTTCAAGGCTCCCATCTGGTGCCCATTCATCCTTTCTTGCAGACTCTTGGCAAGCTAAAGTATGCAGAACAGGCTAAAGAACCTGATCACAGTTCCCAGATGGGTCTTTGTACTTTAAAGATCTTGCCACTTAAATTGACGTGCATTTGTCCCAACATGCAGCGTCCTTACATCACAATAAGCTGTGTGCTAAAGTTATGTAAATAGCACTACGAAAAGGAAAGGTAAAAGATCTAGGAAAGGTAAAAGATCTCATCCCTAATGATAGTACCTAAGGTTACACAACCCTCCAAAGTATAGGCAAGGCACTCAGATGCCACCATGATCCTGGACAGGGAAAGACAGGAAGACCAAGAAATCGCAGACTGTTACCTAGATGCAAGAGGGAGGAGATTACAAAGCCAGGCAGGCTGAATGTGGACTCTATTACCTGGTGCCTCATGGAGCCCAGTCCAATTTCATATGAATATTTTCCCCATCACATCTTCTTTGCTGTAGAAAACTGCCAGACAAGGAGAAGCAAGGTTGCCTTTCCTGCACTCCGGGGAGGTACACACCACGGTGGAGACATTCATCACAATATCAAGAATTAAGTTTAAAGAGAAGTGAATGCCGTGTTCAAGAAATAAAATGCCTGCTGATTGTAGTTCTGTCCCCATTAATACCAAATGAACATTTTCCATTTCACTCAGCTGTTTGAATCCCAAGCTGGGTGTTCTTTTTAAGATCCACAATTAATCACCTGACAAGGAAGGCAGGGGATGTGGGTGGGAAATGAGCAAACCGAGTTGGTAGGAGAACCGTGGCAACAGAGTCTGCAAGAAAACACACAATTATAGTTGCCTGAGGGGCTTACACCATGGGCAGTAATTTCCATTTACCTACAGGCCTCCATTCGGCTGAATGGAATCAGCAGGAAAACAAGCGGATGGACCTATGTGATCGTACACATTTTAAGCACTCTTGGCTGCCCCCTTTCCTCAGTCTCTGTTGGCCACACAATTTGGGAGGCTGCAGTCGGAGGAAGCACAGTTATGGATTTTAGTTTTCAAATTATGAAAAAGTTTCTCTGGTTCTTGAAAGAGAAGCACGTGTGCCTGGAAGATGAGCTCACCTGGGCACAGCCCAGAGACATTCTTCTGTCTTATCATTTAATATCTCATTATCACGTGTCAATAGGGACTGTGAGCACCTGCAATCATCCCACCAGTCCCAGAACATAAAAACTCCATTTGTTTCTCTCTTCCTACTTTCTTTTGCCTCTCCCTATGGAGAATGCTTAGATGGGCATGTGTCCAAATGGCCTATTTAGGGAGACAAAAAGGCCACTTTTGAATTCCAAGTTTAGCATTTACTAATACAGCTATGTATCTTACAGAGATTTTTTTTTCAAATTTAGATTTTTTTCTTTCTCTTTTTGTAACCAGCGTCAAGCAGGATGTGTAATCATTTTTATTTTAAGTTCCTTTTACTTGATTTCAATAGATCAGAATATTAGTTGTTCATCTTCTACTCATTTCATAATATTTTATTAGGCATCTATTGTAAATGAGTCATTTTGCTAGCTCTGGGATATAAGACTAAGTAAAGCATACTTGTTGTCTTCAAGGAGCTCCAAGTGTGGAAGGATCCCTGACATTCACAAGAGAAGCCATGATGAAGCTTTTAAATTTGATTCCATAGCCTGTTATTGACTCCTTCCCCCATACCATGCAATAAATGAAAATTAAAAAATTAATCTCATTCAGGTCCTTTATGATGCTCAAAGAGTCATTAATTAATTAAGCTATTAGTTAATTCAACAAATAATTAGGGAGCATGTACTATGTGTCAGGAAAGTTCATGAAACTTACACTTATGTCAGGTAGTCATGAAGACAGTAAAGCGTAAAGTCACTTAAGGGGATAGAAAGAAGTAGAGGGACCAGGGAAGACCTCTTGGACATGATGGCATTTGAACAAAGAAGTGAGTCTTATGGGTATCAGTTCCCTGCAAGTGCAGAGGAGCTGGGGCAGGAAGGAGCCAGGCATGCTCGAGGGGTAGGAAGGAAGCCAGCTCGGCTGTGGCAGAGAAAGGGGAAGTGAATGATGAGGAAGTGAAGGCTATCATGTAAGGATGCATGGCTGCTTTGGTAAGGATTTTGGATTTTACAGAGTGGCTAAGAAGCCCAGACGTGGGTGAATATACAATCTGTGTTACTTAATGTAATGTTGCAGTGCAATAAAATAATAATATATCTGTTTTTAGGCTTTATGGCCACTTTGTATAAAGAAAGAGGTGGGCAACTTGTGGTGGGTTTTGAACAGAAAAGGGGTATGATTTGCTTTTGAAGGGGTTCAGAGTATGTATGCCACCCAAAATATGCCTTGCTGGCCTAAGGATTATTTTGAGTCTGAGACATTGAGAACAAAAAGACACAAAAAATTCTCTGCCTTCTCCCTCTGTAGTAGAAAGGGCAGCTTTAGTTGTTAATCACCCCAGAGACAATTTCAGATGCTTATCAGCCCACAGATGGAACCAGAGGAATCTACATAGCAAATCTTACTAAAACTTTCCTTTTCTTCCTTAGTTTCTTCTATATATTTACCTTCTCATGATTTGCCACCCCTACAAGCTCAAAGTCTCCTTCCTTTCTCTTTCACTTCTCTACAGAGTTATTACTCTTTTGCTAAGATGCTACATAAGCCCAAATTCTAACCAGCCTTTTGAATTACTCACTGCTGAGTGCTTACATATATATATGTGCAATGTACACATTAATGCATTTGTGTTTGTTCATCCCTTGTTAATCTGCTTTTTGTCGATCTCATTTGCAGGGTCCTACCTAGCTGGAGAACCTAGGAGGGTAGAGGGAGAAAAAAGTTAAATCCGCCCCCTCCCCCATATACTTTCATTTTATCAAATCATTCCATCTGCTATTCTGGGAATAAACTTGGAGGTGACAAGAGTGAAACAGGGAAAGCAGGTGATGGACTACAGAAATGGTAGAATATGCTGATGGAGGTGGTAAGAAGGCAGATTCAAGTTACATATCCAAGGGAGAGCCGACAGAATTTGATGTTGGGTTGGGATGTGGTATGAGACTTAAAAAGAGCAAGGGCAATTCTAGGCTTCTGTCCTAAGTGACTGGTAGCCAGGAGTGGGTGCTTACCAAGATGGTATAGTAGAGAATTAAGGGAAGAACATGTTTGGGGTAGGTGCTTGGGAGAAATGAGGAAGTGGATGGAGTTGGGCTTGTTGCATAGTAGGAAACAAGTGGAAATGATGACTGAGCACTGGGGGTATGGGTCTGGAGTTTGGAGTGAGGTGAGGGAAAAGTCTGGGCTGGAGGTTGGGATTTGAGGGTCTCCAGTGTATGGGCATTATCTTCCACCCTAGGTGAGGCTGAGGTCCCCTGGGGAGTAAGTATAATGAGAGGAGAGAAGTGAGGGCTGAGCCCTGGGCCATGTTAGATGTTAGGAAGACAAAAAGGAGTCTGGAACGGGGACTGTGAAGGAGTGGACAGTAGGATATAGGAATGCTGAGAGAAGGTGGGCTCCCGAGTGTCAAGTGAAGATATTTCACGATACTAATGTTCAACTTGACATATGACTGAGAGTTTGACTTAAGGAGAAGACCCACTTTCTTTTCTCATTTTTTACCAGACCTGAAAGTTGGTTTTTATGTCTGCAGGTTTTAAGAGCTAGTGGTAGCTTTTTTCTTTAAAGGATATTTTCAACTCTTCATCATATATATAATTAGAGAATAAAATAAAGTGGGTTTGTGTTGAGATGAACTGCTTCACTGAAGGTTTGGCTGTCTCCCTAGGTATGTGGATCTGAAACATTTGTATTTCATATTTATACTACAGCAAAGAGATAATTTTCTGTATATCATTGACCTTTGGGTCTTATAACACATAATTGGAATTGAAAAGTTAAACTCATAAATGCCAAGAGCCAACAATGAAGAGTTGCAGGGGTTGTGATAGAGGAACATGAACAATTTGGGCACAAAAAATAGGAATAGTCAATTTTGCTTGCTCTGTGGCTTGTTTATTTATAACTGCCTTTGTTCCAAACTGTAATCTTCCAGTAGGTAAAATCTGTGTCTAAAACACACATTGTTCACAGAAATTTAAGCTAAGTGCCTGGGGGTATAACAAAGAATTAAAAATAAATAGAGGCAGGGTTCTTCTAGTTGACTCATATTGGTCAATGTGTAGATGTTGCATACCTCTCAAATTTTCAGTTTTTCACCCATATGGTCGTTGAGATTCTAAGCCCTCGGGTTAAATCCAGGCAACAGGCAAGTTTTGTTTGATGTATACAATGTTGGCTTATATTTTAAAACTGAGAGATTTCACATTGTTTTGCTTTGTTTAAACTGACCCAGTAATAGGCTGGAGCTGAGTTGCAACCACCCCATGTAGACAGGGTATGCGTCCAATCTTCACCTTGTCAAAACCCACACCAAACCTAATTTATTGATTTGAATCACCTGAGTAAGACTTATAGACAACTGAGTTTGCAATCAGTGACCTACATGATTTATTTATCATGTAAATTATTACAGCCTGAGCCTTTTAACACAGGGCCATGTGGCTCCCCCACATACATTTTTCAAGGTGAGAAAATTAAGTCTTCATCTATGTGTTACATTGTTTTGGATGCTAATTTGGATGGTGTATAATTTCATTTAAGAATTATTTTTGATATGTCAAAATAAAATGCATATGGTTCTGATCCAGTTACTAAATATATGTTGCCATATTTTCCAATATCAAAGTATTGTAGAGAACTGATAAGTTGACTCACTTTGGCAGTCCTTACCCCATGTCAGATCAAGCCTCGGAACCCACTGTGCTATGATCTCTGAAATGGCTGTCATTGGTTGATTCATTCGATCATTCATTCAGGTATTCTGGATTGATGTCTTTTATGTGCCAGAAACTGCAAAGAGACTGAGATTAGAAAGGAGTAAACTTGTTTCCCTGACATCATGATTCAATGGGAAGATAAATACAAAATCAGACAATCAAGATCCAGTGAGATAAATTCTAGGATAATGTCTGCACCAGGTGCTATGGGATTACAGAGCAGAGGAAACACTGACCTCATTAAATGAAGAGATCTGGGTTGGATAACTTCCAAGATATTTTTTTGTTCTTATCCATTGAATGAATATTATGTGATTTATTTAACACTTCTACCCTTACGTGTTGGCGTGTGATGGGCACATCAGATCTCATTCAAGGATATCTTTCTCAGTTCATTGCTGGACAGATGGGGGAAGGGAGGGAAAGAAGGAAGTGGGGAGGAGAGGGAGAAAAGGTGAAAGAGGGGGAAAGAAAGGGAGAGAAGGAGCGAGGTTAACATAATGTTAGGGTTTCTATAACATGAGGGGCTATTTAGCAAGGGACTTTGCTGTCTTTACCTTTGCCACATGCCATAGATCGAGCAAGTCATTCATACTCTCTAACTTCAGTTTGAATATCTATTAATGAAGCATTCGTTTAGATAAGCCCTCCTCCACCTGGGCTCCTTATATGAACTCTAGAACACAGAAAATGATTTGAAGGACTAATACCTCGATTCTTCCAAGTGTGATATATAAGCACTGCCATTCTAAATGCATAGTAGAGAATTAATTCATTCCATACAATGGATGCCTTAAGGCATTTGGACTTATTTCTCTCAAGAAGCCAGCTGGGTTCTGCTGCTGCTTTTAATTGGTTCATTGCTGCTCTGTCCCCCAGCACCCTGCAAGTCAGAAGTTCACATTATAAATGAGGAATCTAGGTCACCAGGTGTCAGTGCAAATCTCACCTCTCCGTGTGATATGAGCCTCGGCTGGAATTATGAGGTTTGATCTGTATGGCTTATTACTCCTGAGGCCTAGGTTGACATGGTCATAACTTGTGTGGGTTCCTATTCCTTGAAAACTGAAAACTCAGTGGTTTGATAAAAGTAAGGGAAGAGAACTCTGGTCATCCAATGTGCTTTTAGGTCTAGTCTTCTAGTAGAGTGGCCAGTGGTCCCACTTTGCTTATGAAAGAGAATTCTAAATTCCAAAGAGAATTCTAAATTTAAATTCAATCCAGTCGGCCATTGATACCCCAGGAAGTCATGGTCCAAAGAGAGACAATTAAAATAGCAATAAATGTGAAAAAGGCAGCTACCTTGATTGAGTGGTTGTTTTACACATCACCACATTAGATTCTCACAAGAACTCCAGACTTGTAGTTTTCTTGCTCTCCTTGAAAAGATGATGAAACTCAGAGGAGCTGGGTTACTTACCCAAGATTCAGGACTAGTAAGTGGCAGGGGCAGGCTGCAAGCCAATGTCTTGATGACCTTGACAACTCTGCACTATACAGCTCTCCATCATGGCTTGGAGGACTTGGTCTATGCTTCGCAAAGAGGAAATGGCAAGGACCAAACAAAGACTCCAAATGTGCCAAAGTACTAGAAAGACTGGACAAGGTGGTGATAGATAGGCTGAGGCTTGGAGCAGACACCGGAAACTTAGAAAAGCCCCAGGTCCACACTCTTGCAGTTGGTGGCCCCAAGTTCAAGGCTGCGGCTGCCCTGGTCAGAACTGACGCAATGATCAGGGGAGAGAGGGACAGTAAGGGGGAATGTTCCAAGCCCTTGTTTCCAGGTGAGTTGGGCGGGACTGGTACTGATGCTGTTTGTGGATCTAATTATTGGAAAATGAAGATGTGCTCATATTTTTGACTGTGAGCATTTGCTTTGAAATATAGCAGCCCTCCTCTGAGATCTGTTTCAATGTTTCCATGCAATACTCCCCCAAATTTGGTGAGTTCTTAACCTTATTTCAAGTACCATCTTCAGGCAAATGAAATGATTTCTGCAGAGAGCCAGGGTATCCAAGTTGGCATTATTGAAGGGTGGCTCTTCCCAGTAACTTACAGGTGCAAGAAATTGGAGGCCAGGCTCTCTTACTTGGGCAAGACTGCTCTGGATATAACTTGCACCCCTGGTTTCCCTGCAGGATTGGCGGAAGCTGCTTCTGCAGGATGTTCTTTGTTTGAAATGGCACTTTGCTTGGCTTTTTCTCCTTTTCTGTCTGTCTGTCTGCCCTTCTGCCTCTTATCAGTTTCTCCTTAATAATTTGCTCATCATCCTTGTGTCAGATTGGCTTCTGGAGAAACTCACCTAAGACATCCCGTCTGCATGTTGGTATGTTACATATTTAGATGTGCAGTCGTGTCCCAAGCTCACGGAGAATACTTTACTGGAAGAAATAGCAGTGTTTGGAGCCAGAGGAGTCTTGCTTCAATACAAACTGCACCAGTGCTACTGAGCCCCTCAGGCAAGGTAGTTCCCCAACCTTGCTTGTTCCATAATGTGAGAAATGTCAATAATGATACTTAAATTGGAGGAGTCAGAATTTAATGGGATGAAGTATTTAGAGCAGCTGGTACTCAATGTACTACTTATTATAACCCCAGCCAAAATAAGGTGTGAGACATCTACTCCCAGAACAGTCATGAAGAAACGGCATTTAAAATACAAATAATTTTCCTTTTATTATGTTTTTGCATAGTCTCTCTCTTATGAAGAAAAGAAAAAAAATGTCTTACGGCCTTGGCTTTCACAGAGACAGTCAATGCTCGCTTGGAGTACTATATTGTTTTTGCCAATTTGTTCTCTCCCTCAGGAGGCACTGTGGTCTGTGGACAGAGAAATAAATATTTCTGTTTGTTTCTTCATTTAGTATACGTCAGTCCTGCATTGATCTTGGCTATTTCCCTCAAAGGGATGCATGTAGAAGCAGTTTTCACAGCACAGATAAATATTAAAGGCATATTTAGCTCCCTGTAGTGAGCTAGGCTGGAGAGACAAATGGGTCCATCAGTGAAGGATATGTTTGAAGGTATATTAAGGGCTGGCCATCAAAGTGACCCACATGTAAGCCCTAAAAAGTATGCCTTTCAGAAAACTTGATGACCTGCCATCTTCCTTTGGGCTTTGGTAGTGTTGGTTGGACTGAACCTTGCATCATTTCTGTCCCTCAAGCCCCCAAGTGCTTCTTGCCTGACTCAGTGTAAACTATTCTATTCACAGAAGCATGTGTGGGCTTGATCTTTCTGTCTTTTATAAAGAACTGGAACTTCTTTCTTGGAGGTGGTATGGGCTTTGGGTTGGGACTCATCTTCCCCAAGAAGGGGCTGAGAAAGCCTTGATGTTTATGCCATAGGACCCCACCTCTGGTTTAGGATAAGGGACAATGTATTATCTTCTGGCCATTCCAAACCCACCAGGCTGCTTTTTTCCCTCTTTGTCTTGGTTTGTACTATTTTCCCCACCTGGAGGGTCCATCCATCCATTACTGCTACCCCTGGCTCTGTTTACCTGGGGATCAGTTACTCCTACTCCAAGATTCAGCTCTAGCAGCACCTCCTCTATATAACCCTTCTTGCCTCCTCTAGTTTTTCTTTTCCACATCTGCTGCTGCTCCCCTGGTTTTGTGTGGAATTCTGCTGTTGCTGCTCTATTAGGCCATGCCATCCAGGACTGTGACATCCTGTGAACAAGGATCAGGAATTATTCATTCTGGATCCTTCAGTTTGGGGCATGTAATATGCACTCAGTTCACACTGGCTGTTAAAGGAAGAGTCATAAAGCCAGCACTGTGTCAGATACCAGACAGAGACTGAGGAAATAAAAATATAACCCTACATTCTAGAATTAGAAGCTCTCATAAATGTCCAGTTCCATGAGGAGAGGGATTTCAGTCTGTTTTGTTCACTCTGATGTGTCTAGTCCCCTGGAACAGGGTGGAACAGTACCTGACATGTAGTAGACCTTTAATAAGCAAGTTATAAAGGAAAGAATGCATTCCATTTGGTAATAGTTATGGCTCTCAATGACAGGCCCTGTTTTATGTTATAGCATGAAAAACATATTGCTTTGGATTGCCAAATCAGACATTCCTGTTTAAAAAGCAACCTTCCCTGGGAAAATGGGATAGAGGTATTTTGAATCTTGGCTTAACCAAACAGAAATAAATTAAGCCCTTGTTTAAATTTGCTTTTCAAAGGTTCTGGTTTGTTAGAATTGTAAATGGTACCTGGAGGCCAAGAGAAGCTGGTTGCTTTTGAGCTCAAGCACTTGCCATTTGAGGCGCTATTGTGTGTAGGTTCTCCTCCATCTAGCCATCAGCAGCTACTGAAAAAATACGTGTGGACCTGTAGATTGTTTTAACCAATTTAGGGAGTTAAGTAGAAAGTGTCTTCCTGATTGGAAGTCATTTCTGCTCTCCCTGGGTTGTTAGGTACTTCATCGCAAGGGTAGATTTTGTCTCTTCTTTCTTTATATAATCTGGAAGTTTTAATAGAGGGCTCTAAAACCTTTAGTAAATGGCTTCAATAACAGACTTTGTCACCAGAGTCATTTCTGAAGGACCCATGGCAGGCAACTCCGTAGGGAGTTTTTTTTTTTTTTTTAATTTATTTATTTGTCAGAGAGAGAGAGCGAGCACAGGCAGACAGAGCGGCAGGCAGAGGCAGAGGCTCCCTGCCGAGCAAGGAACCCGATGTGGGACTCACTCCCTGCCGAGCAAGGAGCCCAATGTAGGACTCCATCCCAGGACGCTGGGATCATGACCTGAGCCGAAGGCAGCCGCTCAACCAACTGAGCCACCCAGGCGTCCCAACTCCTTAGGGAGTTTTGACGGCAAAGTAGAATAGTATCTTGATGTCTTAGGATAGTTTTGGCTCTAAGGAGAGGTGATTAAGGAACAACAAAGCCTAACACCATTCCAAGACTAGAGTATCTAACGAGATTCAAGATGGCTGTGACTGATAGCAGTTAAAGAAAGGGAAAAGCAATAACAAAACCTAGGAACATTGACCATATAGGTTTTGTCTTTGAACACACTGTTTGTATTCTCTGGTGTTATAGAAGTGTCTGTTTAGAATTATATTTGGGGAAAATCAGTTTAGTACTCTTGTTTTTAGAAAAGATTCAGCTTCTCAGTTCAAACTAGATAATTAAGACATTATTACTCCCTAGTGGCAATTTTCCAGAAGAAAGGAAGGGGGTGGGATTTAAGAGAGGCAGTCACTTGGCGTAGGGGGTGGGAAAGGCCCCAATGGAGAAATGGGGCAGAAAGGAGGATTCTGGAGTTCCTGAAGAAGAGAAGACAAGCTTTAGCTGAGTGACTTCTTGTGCATGCCTGCCGCAAAAATTGCAGAATATACACCAGAACTACTCTTTGCTTTCCTCTCCTTCAGGACGCTATAAGGATCAGTGTTTGTGGGGGTGTAGGGAGGACTGACCAGAATGGAAATGATGATTTAAGGAGTCCAGTGAAGGGACTCCTATTGCCTAAATGGCTGGTGGAACAAAACAGTCCTGAATCTGCATTCCCAAGTGTCTTTCCTTCCTGACTATCCCTCCAGCTGTTTCTGGCTGCTGCAGAGGTGTGGAGCTGCATGCATTAGGATTTCTACCCGGGAGGACTATGCATCACTGTGTGATCCTGGAGATGATGGCTTGCAGTTAAGCTGTCCCTGGGGGCTTTGCAGATTTAGCGATTCACCCTCCTGGAAAGTGTGACTGTATTAATATTGATGCCCCTGGGAGAAGGGTTATTGTAAAAATGGAATTGTGGAGCAGTCACTTTTCCTGCCTCAACCCATTTGCATCCATGCTCTGGAGGGATGCATAGGTATTTTATTTTTTAACATTGCTTCTTTGTGAGCAAAAGAAAAAAAGTTATGTTCTCTGAAATAAGAGCTTGATTTTTTCAAAGCAGAATCAATAGGCTGCCTCATTTCAGGGAAGAGAAGATGCTGCAGTTGGCCTGGAATCTGCTAATCGAGCAGCACCAGGGATCCACCTTTATCTCACCTGTACTGTCTTTTGGAGGAAAACCCAACATCTTCTCTCACATCAAAACCCTCATTCATCCATGTCCTCACTCGAGCCACAGAGTGCTTGGCCTCCCAGCCTCCTAACAGGGGCTTTCATGTATTGCTTAAGAAGTGCTGCTTGCTATCCCTATGTAACTTGAGGCTGTGGGACTCTGGACTTACAGAGCTGGTGAACAGTGAGTGAATCTAGGACTTGAACCTGGCTTTTCCTTCCCCAAGAGCCTGCACATTTAGCAAGTAGGCTTTTTGCCTATTTATTAATTGTTAATTAACAATTGAGTAATCCAGCCCACATTTCTGCTTCTGCATTATACAAAGAAGCAGTTAGGACACTGCTGTATTAGTTAGGGTTCTCCAGAGAAACAGACCAACAGGAGATAGATACACACACATCATATGTGTATATGAGATATATATATATATATATATATATATATATATATATATAATGGCATGTATATAAAGTTATATTTTAAATTAGTATTAACATTATATTAACATATGAATGATGTTCTATTATTTTTATAATAAATCTCTTGATATATATGTATAATATATACCTACATATATTGTGTGGTTATGAGAAGTCCCATCATTTGTCATCTGCAAACTGGAGAATAGGCGAGCTGATGGTATAATTCTGTCCAGGTCTGAGAACCTGAGAATCTGAGAATCAGATGGCTGATGGTTTTAAGACCCAAACGAAAACTGAAGGCCTCAGAACCAGAGGTGCTGATGCCTGAGGGCAGGAGATGAATGTCCTGGCTCAAGCAAAAAGAACAAATTTGCCCTTTCCCTGCCTTTTTGTTCTATTCAGGTCCTCAGTGGATTGGATGATGCCCACTTGCATTGGTGAGGGCAGTCATTACTGAATCTGATTCAGAAGCTAATATCTTCCTAAAACACCCCATAGACACAGCCAAAAATAATGTTTTATTAGCTGAGCCTCCTTTAGCCCACTCAAATTCACACATAAAATTAACCATAGTAGTCCCAGTTGTGAAAGTTTACTCCTGTAGAAAAATAATCTATGGTAGGGTATGTTCTTTGAGTTTGGTGAGCAGAGTGGCCAGGTTATGAATAGGGGAAGGATGGTCAGAAGATGTTTCCCAAGGAAGACAGCACCTATCATTCCCCAGAACACCTGACTGCTTCCTTAAGCCTATGGACTCTCCATGGGAGTCTGGAGAGCACGTGTCAGATTTGGTTTACAAAGTGGAAGATGCTGTTCTTCATTGAACAAGACAGGTGTTCCAGAGTTGTGCTTGTAAGATAGTATCATCCTGTAGTCTGTCAACCCTGCTTCTGTTTTAGGAGACAGCTTTATGTGGTAGAAGAATAATGGCCTTGGAGTGGAATTCCTGGTCTCTTCTTGGAGTGAGACCAACCTTGGCAAGCCCAGGGAGCCAGCTGCTGTGCAGAGGAGTGCACGCTGCTTGAGTGTGAGTACGGACTCTGTTAATACAAATGTGACCTCAGACAGGTTCCTTACCTGATCTGTGCCTCAGCTTCCTCATCTGTAAAATGCGGATAATGATAACTATTACGTTATATTTGAACCATGGGATTTATATGAGGTGAGTTTATATAGAAAGTACTTTCAAGGATGCCTGGCCCATAATAAGCTCTGCAAGTGTTCACAGTCTCATTTATTTTTTTCCCTGTTGAAACAAGCATGATAGTGCCTTCCTTAAGGGCGTCGCTGAGATTAATTTATGTGCTTTCCGATTGTAGTTTTCAACTGGGGCTAGTTTTGCTCCAGGAGATATTTGGCAAGGTCCAAAAACATTTTTGATTATTATACCTGGGGGGGTAGAGTGGTGCTACTGGCATCCAGCAGGTAGAGGCCAGGCATGCCACTAAATATCTAATGATTTCCAGCATAGATCCCAAAGTGGGGAGTTACCCAGTCCAAATGCCAGCAGTGCTGAGGATGGAGCCCTGCCGTGTGGAATGCTGGCAGCTCAGCCCTAGGCATGTAACAGGTGTGCAGTATGTTCTGGTGCTATTCTTTTTTCCATCCTCTTCAACCTAGACATTTGACCATCACATTTCTTTCTTCACCAGTGTGCATTTATAGTCAACAAGTTCTACTCGATGCTTTATCCTTCTCTATTCCTTCAGGAAGACACCAACTATTGGGGTTTTGTGGGGATGTTGAAATAATGTGTTACCTCAGCAAGTGACTTTTTTTTAGTGGTCCCTCTTTAGAGTGCTGGAAGAAGATGGATGATAGAAAGCCGGCTCTGGTTTGGAGTTCAGAGTCCTAGAATCTACAATTATTTTGGAATCATTGTTTCCCTTCCTAAAATTCCAAGTTGTCCAGGACATGCTGTCTGCCAATAACAGTTTCCTGAGGGGTCAGAATGGAATCTCTGAAAAGAACAGAGTTTTTGGTCAATTGTATGGAAGTGTGTTCAAATCATTCTTTTTTTTTTTTTTCCCTTGATGAAGATCCTAGCAATTGGGAGTAGGTGGTGTCATGGATGGGAAGAAGGAAATAATGGGGAGGCAAAGGATCATTTTAAAAACCTGGGAGAGCTGGAGTGCCTGGGTGGCTCAGTCAGTTAACATCTGACTTGGGTTCAGCTCAGGTCATGATCTCAGGGTCTTGAGATCAAGCCTGGGGTCGAAGTCCACTCTCAGGATGGGGGTATGCTTGAGATTCTTCCCTTGCCTTCCTCCTCATCTGTTCATGATTTCTCTTTCTCAAATAAGTGAAAACTAAAATACATACATACATACATACATACATACCTGGGAGAGCTTCCAGACCTACAAGGTAATTTATTGTTTGGAGACACATAATTATTATGTAAATTTGTATGGCAATGGTTTTAGCTCCCTATAAACATTCCTTACAGCAGAAGGTTGTGGGCTCTACCTATTTTATGTTGACAAATAAAAAGAGAAATGATCTTGAGCATAATGGTACTATCCAAAACCTTCTCAGTAGATGTTCTAGTAATTAGACGTGTGTTCAGAGAAAACTTCACTGGAATCAATTATGCCATTATTAATTGCTGAACTCAAACGATGTCTTGCATTTGTGTGAAATGTAGTAGAGTATTAATTCTTACTTCTATGTTTCATTGACTATTTTTTCATTTTCTGAAAGCTCTTTAACTGTCTTTCCTATTTAGAAAATGTCACATTCCTCTCATAGATGACTTATGGTTTTAGAATGAGAAATATAAACAGGAAGGAATTTTCCTGATACGTAAGCCAGTATTTTATTTGCAGGATTATAGAGTGTTATTGAATATGAATGCAATGTGCCTGTAACCTCTTGGCACCCACATTATATTAAAAAATGTGCATTTGATAAAGCCTCAGATATGAACCATGAGTCAGGGCAATTTTTCAAAGCCACTGTGCAGAGTTCTTATGACAGCAATAAATATCTAAATATCAGTTTAATAATTGGATTCTGACAAGTTTGCAATCGTGGCCACACATCACCAAAACTGTTTATTCAGCACCTCTCAGAAAAAAAAAAAAAAAGAATCAGAGGATGGTTTTGTGCAAGACATTTTTAAGTATTAAAAAAAAAAAACCAAACAAACAGAAAACAAACAGAGAGGAGTGCTAAAAAGCCCAATTCTGAGTCCTTTACTAAGTATTTTGCATTCATCCCGTTTGAAGAGCAGGACCTGAGGGTGTCTTATATTGGATAGGTAGTCAGTCCCATGCTGAATTTTGATTCCTCCTCTTAATCCCATGATGACCATAGATACTTTTTTTAACCTCTGGTTTTAAACCCCCTCCTTTTTTTTTTCATATATAGGGATGTTGTAAAAATGGAATGAGACAGAGTATATAGACATCCTTACACAGGTGACTAGGGCATAGTGGGCAGAATTCAAGAAATTGTACTGATAGCTCCTGGCTGAAGGTAATGTGCAATTTGCAGATACCACTTTGAAATTTTACTCCTCTCATTATTTCTTTTGTTTAGGAATCTTTTGAAATTGGTTGTATGGTCGATTTCTAGTCATATCCAGCTCAGATGAACACAGGACACAGAGACGATATTGTAGGGCTTTAGACTGTCTGGAAATATTCAGGATATCATACTCAGATTTTCAGGAACATTATGAATGGGTAGAACTTTGTTGAATTTCTTAAAATGTTGACAGAATGAGTCAGTGGGAAGATCATTTGCTTACATGCATGACCATTACACTTTTCTCTTCTTTTTAAAAAACATATTTATTTTATTTTTTTCAGTGTTCCAAGATTCATTGTTTATGCACCACACCCAGTGTTCCAAACAATACATGCCCTCCTTAATACCCACCACCAGGCCACCCCCCCTTCCAAAACCCTTAGTTTGTTTCTCAGAGTCCACAGTCTCTTATGGTTTGTGTCCCCCTCCAATTTCCCCCAATTCACTTTTCTTTCCTTCTTCTAATGTTCTCCATGTTATTCCTTGTGCTCCACAAGTAAGTGAAACCATATGATAATTGACTTTTTCTGCTTGACTTATTTCACTTAGCATAATCCTCTCCAGTCCTGTCCTTGTTGATACAAAAGTTGGGTATTCATCCTTTCTGATGGAGGCGTAATATTCCATTGTATATATGAACCACATCTTCTTTATCCAGTTGTCTGTTTAAGGGCATCTTGGCTCTTTCCACAGTTTGGTGATTGTGGCCATTGCTGCTATAAACATTGGGGTACAGTTGGCCCTTTTTTTCACTACATCTTTATCTTTGGGGTAAATACCCTATAATGCAATTGTAGGGTCATAGCTCTATTTTTAATTTTTTGAGGAATCTCCACACTGTTCTCCAAAGTGGCTGCACCAACTTGCATTCCCACCAACAGTGTAAGAGGGTTCCCCTTTCTCCACATCCTCTCCAACACACGTTGTTTCCTGTCTTGCTAATTTTGGTCATTTTAACTGATATGAGGTGGTGTCTCAATGTGGTTTTAATTTGAATCTCCCTGATGGCTAGTAATGATGAACATTTTTTTCATGTGTCTGATAGCTATTTGTATGTCTTCATTGGAGAAGTGTCTGTTCATGTCTTCTGCCCAATTTTTGACATGATTATCTGTTTTGTGTGTGTTAAGTTTGAGAAGTTCTTTATAGATCCTGGATATCAACCCTTTGTCTGTACTATCATTTGCAAATATCTTCTCCCATTCTGTGGGTTGTCTCTTTGTTTTGTTGACTGTTTCCTTTGCTGTGCAGAAGCTTTTGATCTTGATGAAGTCCCAAAAGTTCATTTTTGCTTTTGTTTCCTTTGCCTTTGGAGACATATCTTGAAAGAAGTTGCTGTGGCTGATATCGAAGATGTTACTGCCTATGTTCTCCTCTAGGATTCTGATGGATTCCTGCCTCAAGTAGAGGCCTTTTATCCGTTTCGAGTTTATCTTTGAGTTTATCTTTATCTTTATGGTGTGAGAGAATGGTTGAATTTCATTCTTCTACATATAGCTGTCCAATTTTCCCAGCACCATTTATTGAAGAGATTGTCTTTTTTCCACTGCATATTTTTTCCTGTTTTGTCGAAGATTATTTGACCACAGAGTTGAGGGTCTCTGGGCTCTCTACTCTGTTCCATTGGTCTATGTGTCTGTTTTGATGCCAATACCATGCTGTCTTGGTGATTACAGCTTTGTAGTAAAGCTTGAAATCAGATAATGTGATGCCCTCAGTTTTGTTTTTCTTTTTCAACATTTCCTTAGCAATTCGGGGTCTCTTCTGATTCCATACAAATTTTAGGATTATTTGCTCCAGCTCTTTGAAAAATACCAGTGGAATTTTGATTGGAATGGTATTAGAAGTATAGATTGCTCTAGACAGTATAGACATTTTAACAATGTTTATTCTACCAATCCAAGAGCATGGAATGGTCTTCCATCTTTTTACATCTTCTTCAATTTCATTCATGAGTGTTCTGTAGTTCCTCGAGTACAGATCCTTTACCTCTTTGGTTAGGTTTATTCCCAGGTATCTTATGGTTCTTGGTGCTATAGTAAATGGAATTGATTCTCTAATTTCCCTTTCTGTATTTTCATTGTTAGTGTATAAGAAAGCAACTGATTTCTGTACATTGACTTTGTATCCTGTCACATTACTGAATTGCTGTATGAGTTCTAGCAGTTTGGGGGTGGAGTCTTTTGGGTTTTCCATATAAAGTATCATGTCATCTGTGAAGAGAGAGAGTTTGACTTTTTCATTGCCAATTTGGATTACTTTTATTTCTCTTTGTTGTCTGATTGCTGTTGCTAGGACTTAATACTATGTTGAACAAGATTGGTGAGAGTGGGCATCCTTGTCGTGTTCCTGATCTCAAACGGAGATCATTGAGGATAATATTTGCTGTGGGTTTTTCATAGATAGATTTTATGAAGTTCAGGAATGTTCCCTCTATCCCTATACTTTTAATCAGGAACGGATGCTGGATTTTGTCAAATGCTTTTTCTGCATCAATTGAGAGGACCATGTGGTTCTTCTCTCTTCTTTTATTGATTTGTTCTATCCCATTGATTGATTTGTGAATGTTGAACCATCCTTGTAACTCAGGGATGAATCCCACCTGGTCATGGTGGATAATCTTTTTATGTGCTGTTGGATCCTTTTGCTAGGATCTTGTTGAGATTCTTAGCATTCATATTCATCCGTGATATTGGTCTGAAATTCTCCTTTTTGGTGGGGTCTTTGCCTGGTTTGGGGATCAGGGTAATGCTGGCTTCATAAAAAGAGTCTGGAAGTTTTCCTTCTGCTTCAATTTTTTGAAATGGGCTTCAGGAGAATAGGTGTTATTTCTTTTTTGAAAGTTTGGTAGAATTCCCCAGGGAATCTGTCAGGTCCCGGGCTCTTGTGTTTTGGGAGGTTTTTGATCACTGCTTCAATCTCATTACTAGATATCATTCTATTCAGGTTGTCAAATTCTTCCTGGTTCAATTTTGGGAGTTTATAGTTTTCCAGGAATGCATCCATTTCATCTAGGTTACTTAACTTATTGGCATATAACTGTTGATAATAACTTCTGATAATTGTTTTTATTTCCTTGGTGTTAGTTGTGATTTCTCCCTTTTCATTCATAATATTATTAATTTGAGTCTTCTCTCTTTTCTTTTTGATTAGTATGGCCAATGGTTTATTGATCTTATTGATTCTTTCAAAAAACCTGCTTCTAGTTTCATTGATACGTTCTAGTGTATCTCTATTTTCTATCTCATTGATCTCTGCTCTAATCTTGATTATTTCCCTTCTTGTGTGTGGAGTTGGGTTAATTTGTTGTTGATTCTCCAGTTTTTAAGGTGTAAAGAGAGATGGTGTATTCTGGATTTTTCAATTTTTTAAAATTTATTTGTCAGGGAGAGAGGAGAATGAGTGAACACAGGCAGACAGAGTGGCAGACAGAGGCAGAGGGAGAAGCAGGCTCCCCGCTGAGCAAGGAGCCCGATATGGGACTTGATCCCAGGATGCTGGGATCATGACCTGAGCTGAAGGCAGCTGCCTAACCAACTGAGCCACCCAGGCGTCCCTGGATTTTTCAATTTTTTTGAGGGAGGCTTGGATGGCTATGTATTTCCCCCTTAGGACCACCTTTGCTGTATCCCGTAGGTTTTCGGTTGAAGTGTCTTCATTCTCATTGGTTTCCATGAATTGTTTAAGTTCTTCTTTGATCTCCTGGTTGATCCAAGCATTCTTAAGCAAGGTGGTCTTTAGCTTCCAGGTGTTTGTGTTCCTTCCAAACTTTTCCTTGTGATTGAGCTCCAGTCTCAAAACATTGTGATCTGAGAATATGTAGGGAATAATCTCAATCTTTTGGTATCGTTGAGCCCTGATTTGTGACCCAGTATGTGGTCTATTCTGGAGAAGGTTCCATGTGTACTTGAGAGAATGAGTATTCTGTTGTTTTAGGGTGGAATTTTCTGTATATATCTATGAGGTCCATCTGGTCCAATATGTCATTCAATGCTCTAGTTTCTTTATTGATTTTCTGCTTGGATTATTTGTCTGTTACTGAGAGAGGCATGTTGAGATATCCTACTATTAATGTATTCATATCAATATGACTCTTTATCTTGATTAATAGTTTTCTTATGTAATTGGCTGCTCCCATATTGGGGGCATAAATATTTACAATTGTTAGATCTTCTTGGTGGACAGTCCCTTTAAGAATGATGTAGTGTCCTTCTGTATCTCTGACTACAGTCTTTAGTTTAAAATCTAATTTATCTGATATGAGAATCGCTACCCTGGCCTTCTTTTGAGGCCCATTTGCATGAAAGATGCTTCACCATCCCTTCACTTTCAGTCTGGATGTATTCTTAGGTTCAAAATGGGTCTCTTGTAGATAGCATATGGATGGGTCCTATCATTTTATCCAATCTGCAACCCTGTGTTATTTTATGGGCACATTTAAGCCATTCACATTGAGAGTGATTATTGAGAGATACATTTTTATTGACAGCGTGTTACCTGTGAAGTCTTTCTTTTTGTAGATTGTCTCCCTATATTTCTGTTCAATGATATTATTAGGATTTTTCCTCTTTTACATAACCCCCCCTTAATATTTCCTGCAGCGTCCACTTGGTGGATGCATACTCTTTTATGCCTTACCAGTCTTGGAAACTCTTTATCTCTCCACCCATTTTGAATGTCAGTCTTGCTGGATAAAGTATTCTTGGCTGCATGTTCTTCTCATTTAGTGCCCTGAATATGTCTTGCCAGCCCTTTCTAGCTTGCCAGGTTTCTATGGACAGGTCTGATGTTATTCTGATGGGCTTTCCTCTGTAGGTAAGGAGCTTCTTTGTCCTAGTGGCTTTCAAGTGATCATGTTTACAATTATGATTTCTCAATTTTACTATCAGGTGCTTGGATTTTTTTAGATTCTATAATCTTGGGGGGACACCATTCTGCCTCCAGTACATGAACACTGGTTCCATTCGTGAGATTGGGAAAATTTTCATGGAGAATTTGTTCCACTATATCTTCTAGACTTCTTTCTTTCTCCTCCCCTTCAGGGATTCCAATAATTCTGATGTTGGAACATTTCATGGCATCATTTATTTCCCTAATACTGTTTTTGTGGCTTCTAAGCTGTTTGTTCCAGGCTTCCTCCTGATCCTTTCTCTCTATCTGTCCTCCAGATCACTAATTCTATCTTCTGTCTCAGTTACCCTAGCTTTTAGAGAATTTAGATTAGATTGGAACTCATTGAGAACATTGTGAACATCATCCCTGGTGGCTTTCAGTTCTGCCCTAACATTGTGAACATCATCCCTGGTGGCTTTCAGTTCCGTCCTAATCAATTCCATGTTGTCATCCATGGCTTTCTCCAGCCTAGCTATTGCCTGGATAATTGTTAGCCTGATTTCCCTTTCCGACATGTTGTCTATGTCGATAGCCATTAGCTCTGTTGCAGAAGGCCCAGCCTCTGAATTTTTCTTCTGTTGGGCATTCCTCCTCCTAGTCATTTTCGTGAGAGATGGCTGAATGGAAGTAGCTGAATGTGTCGACCGTGGTGCAGGCAAGGTGCACCCTGGAATGCTTCTGGGCAATCAAGTGTCCCCAATCAAATGAAAGAAAAAAGAAAGAGAGAAGAAAGAAAAAAGACAAAGAGAGAGGGAGAGAGAGACAGGAAAAAAAAAAGAAAGATAAAATAAAAGAGAAGGTCCATCCCAAATGGGCCCCAAGGTAAGATTTATGAAGTATACAAACAAAAACAGACAAACAAAAAGACTGATAAAAGTAGATGAGAAGAGAAAAAAAAAAAAAATATATATATATATATAAAGACAAAACAAAAAATGAACCTCATCAAAAAGTACCCCAAGTATAAGATTTATATACTACCAGGACAAACACAAATACACTGAAACACTAAGATGGGGGGGGGATTAAAAATTGGTTTACCAATAGGGGTAGCGTTGATTGGGGAAGGGGGATTAGCTTGAAGTTTAACTCTATATGAATATTAAAAAATAAAAATAAAAAAAAGAATAAACTAAACTAAACTAAAATTAAAAATTAGGGGCGCCTGGGTGGCTCAGTGGGTTAAAGCCTCTGCCTTTGGCTCCGGTTGTGATCCCAGAGTCCTGGGATCGAGCCCCACGTCAGGCTCTCTGCTCCTCGGGGAGCCTGCTTCCTCCTCTCTCTGCTTGCCTCTCTGCCTACTTGTGATCTCTGTCTGTCAAGTAAATAAATAAAATCTTAAAAAAAAAATTAAAAATTAAAATTGAAAAGCAAAAGTAAAACACAGGTGTATGTATCAAAACGTTCAGGTTAAAAGGTTATTATGGAATTTGATGGACTGGACATCTCACTGTGATGGTAAATAGGTTAAAAAATTATCTATAAAAAATATGAACGGGAATAGTGGGAATGAATTAAAAATAAAGGTTGTATCTATGAAGTAGTGGTGGTTGTTTTCTTGTCTTTTTTTTTTTTTTTCTTTTCTTTTTGGTTGGCTTTCTGGGGGAGGGGCTTGCCACGTGGGTTTTCAGTCAATGATGTTCCCTGAGTTAAGTCCTCCTGCCCCCATCAAGGGGATGGTCTCTGAGGAAACCGGTTTTTCAGGCTTTTGTTCTCTGGAGGTTTTTTTGTTTTTTGTTTTTATTTGTTTGTTTTCTCTTGCCTTGTCAGCTTTGGATGGTTTTTGGAGGTTTAGAGGAAAGCCAACTGTACCCAGACCTCCCTCTCAGAGAGAAGCCTCAGTCTGTTCCCCTCTGGGTGCTCCAGAGCACATAAATTCCCCCTTGGCCACTGGCAGGCACGTTCCCAGTTGGGGTCTCTGGGGACACAGGAACTCCTGCTTGTACCCAAAACCACAACAGCGGCGTCTGTCTGGGCAGCTCCAGACTGCCAGAGAGCTTCCAAGCAGCGATCGCACACTGAGATTTTCCCGCTGGCCCGGGCTGGGAGCGCTCAGACTCTCTGGGTCTGAGAGCGCCAGGCTGGTGCCTGCACGTGCCTCTCTCAGGGGAGGGTGTGGGGCGCGAGTCAGACTCTGGTCTTGTGGCCTGTGTGTGTGGGTAGTGCCAAGGGCTGTGGTTCTGCCTGCTGGCGAAGCTCCCAGCCCCTTACGGAGCCACTGCCCCACACTTCCAGGCACTCTTAGGCGCGCTTGTCGCTCAGGGACCAAGACCTGGTTTCTCCGCTGCACTCTCTCTGGCTCAGCGCTAAGGGTGGTTGTCTTGGGTCCGGGGACTTAAGCCCCTGTCCCCAACCGCCCCGATTCCCACAATTTACCCCCATGATCCTTTGCTGTTTTTGAGTGCTTTCAACCAGACTCCAAGTTAGTGCTGGTCCCCAGTTGCAGGCACTCTCGTATTGGGGTATTACTTTCCAGTGGGTCACTTCTGGTGGCTCCCTCCCCCTTTTGTTTATCTTCCAATACCAGTCCGACGTTCCCACTCTGCTTTACCTGCCCACTCGTGTCTTCTGCCCTCGTAGAGATCCAGAAGTGTATAATTCTAATCTCAGGCTGATTTCATGGGTGATCAGAGTTCCTTGGTAGGTAATCAGCTCACTTTAGGGTACAGGTTGAAATGGCGTCTCCTCCTAGTTCCCTGCCATCTTGTCTTCCCCCTTGGAGAAAGAGACTCTTAAGCAGGCTCTATGGTCAGTGGAGTCCCACATGGGGCTCCATTTCATGACCTTGAGATTACCACCTGAGCTGAAACTGAGAGTTGGACACTTAACCAACTGAGCCACCCAGGCACCCCAATAATCATTAGTCCTTATTATTAGCCATCACCCAGAATTCTTTTCCATTTTCTTGACTCTTTCAGTCAGTTTTCCCCAGGGAGGACAGGAGGTTTGAATGGCAGGTGAATTTGTGGGCCACCACTAACTGCTGCTGCAACATCCTAGGTTCAGGAATGCTGCCAGTTGTAGTGATGACCTTGGAGTCTGGTAAGAAAATGAAAGTGTGACATTGACAGGAGCTGAGGTGTCTGTAATTAAGCACCTTGTCTTTGACACTTGATTGCATCTATCTATAGATGTATATATGCGTATATATTTATTTATAAAATATAATTAAGTTAAATGTTTCTGGTGAGATTTTTAACTCTTCCATGATGTTTCCTGTGGCCATCTTCACTGCAGTTGTTTCCAGAACAAAACTTTGTTGTGAGACATTCTAAGGAATTTCAAAACTATGCGTATTTTAGCTTTTGCTTTACATTAAAAAAAAAAAAAAAGTCTTACAATGGAAATATTCACTATGACTTACAACAAAATGAAAACTTCAGGAATTATAGTTGCTTTCATCCTGGGATAACATTTGCTGTTTGCTGGGAATGAATATCAGCCATAAAAAATAGGAGCTGTTTATTTAGTGTTTTCATTTGTCGTAGCAAATCTATCTGTCAGGCAAATTTGACAACAAGATGAGCATCCCCAGTTTGATTCATACAGGAGGAGCAGGGGAGCTCTGCAGAGATTGGAGTTAGGCCTGGTATATGAGGGAAATGCAGGTTAATAAGGAAATCCAAATAAACCCTACAGCCAGCATACTTAACAGGACAGCACTTTAAGTCTTCAGGCACCTAATAGTGACATGCGTTTAGAATGTTTCCAGCTTTAAATTTACACCACCTGGGTACCTCTCTTCCAACTTGGATTTTAGGTTACAAATTACTGTTACATTACTCTGAAAGCTTAGTTTCTTCATATAGTTCCTTATAGGCAAAACCGGTATGGATCGTAGTTATTCATTTGTTCCACAGGACTTCTTAAATACTTACTATGCTCTAAGTAAATGCCAGTGGCTGAGGGGCAGGGGAAATGAGATACAGTTGCTTGCTCCAGAGGGTGAGGGCCTGGAGGCTGAGTCAACTCACCTACAAACAAGTAAATGCAATGAAATGTCAGCAGCATTCCAGAAGTGATAGCTTATGGAGCAAGAAAGAGACCGTTGTCATTTCCACTTGTGGGTAAAGATGTCGATATCAGAAGGATTCAGAGAAGAGATGAGGCTCAGGTGAAACCTCAAACATTAGCAGGCACTTGTCAGAGAAAAGAAGGGAAAGTCAATTCAGGAAAAGACATCCTTTGAGCAAAGGTACAGGGATGAGCATTCCATGAGGATCCCATAAGACTTCATGTGGGGATTCTGAACATGCCCACCAGCTAAAAAAATGTAGAAATTGTGTGAGATGCCCTATTTTAAAATGAATTGAAAATAGGTTAGGAGTGGCTTGCCTTGCCTTGTGTAGGGATATCTTATTAACCACTTCCCAAAATTCCACTGATTGGAAACTGCTCCTTAACTTTATGATAACATCTTGAAGTGGAGGTAAGGTGGGGAGCTATGACTTTTAATTGACTGTAGATTAGTTGTAAGACATAAACAGACTTCAGATACATAACATGTGACTAGACAGTTGTGTTCCAGAATTGAGGAAGTGCAGTCTCTGGAGCCCCTCCATACCACCTACTCCAAGTGGAACACTACCATGGATGGTTTGTCAGTGAGGCTGGTTTAGAGGTCACTGAGTCACCCAGACAACTGGGTCTCATCAGCATCTCTGGCATTAAACAGATTACTGGGTCTCATCAGCATCTCTGGCATTAAACTTTACCAAGGTGGAGCAAAAGTAGGCATCTGCATCTTGTCTCAGACCTCCAGGTTCACCAGTACCACTACCCAATACTGAATATGTTGATGGTCTTCACTGCCCATGTTTTATATTAATAGACTTGGAGAGGTTAACCACTGTATCCAAGGCCACACAGCTGGAAATGAGTGGACCCACAGTTTGTCTCCAGGCTGGGGAATCTTTGCTTTTTCTGTCATACAAAACTTGCTCTTTTGTTTTGCCCATACTCTCCCTGATGACATAGTCCTGAATAAGGCTACACTAACTTATTATCTCACTTGTACTGGGTAATGAAGATGTGGGCCAGGTTGACAGTGGTCCACTTTTCTAAAGCCAGCATTACTTTTATTATTATTTTATTATTTAATTATGTTCCCTTTTATGGGAACATTTGGGCCATTCAAGTTGAGAGTGATTATTGAAAGAAACATTTTTATTGACATCATGTTGCCTGTGAAGTCCTTGTTTCTATAGATTGTCTCTTTAAATTTCTGTTCTATGTCACTCTTGGGTTCTTTCTTCTTTTATAGAATCCCCCTTAATATTTCTTCTAGTGCCTGCTTGGTGGTCACATACTCTTTTAAACCTTCCCGGTCTTGGAAGCTCTATATCTCTCCATCTATTTTGAATGTCAGCCTTGCTGGGTAAAGTATTCTTGGCTGCACATCCTTCTCATTTAGTGCCCTGAATATGTCCTGCCAGCCCTTTCTGGCTTGCCAGGTTTCTGTGGACAGGTCTGATGTTATTCTGATGGTCCTTCCTCTATACATAAGGAATCTCTTCTCCCCTAGCTGCCCTTAAGACCTCTTGTCTAAAATTATGATTGATGAACTTCACAATTAAGTGTCTGGCATTAAACAAAAAGCAAACAAAAAGCAAAAAAAAAAAAGGTCTTTCTAGACTCATTGATCTTGGGGGGTATCCTTTCTATCTGTAGGACATGAACACTTGTTCCATTCCCCAGATTAGGGAAAATTTCATACAGAATCTGTTCAACTATATTTTCTAGTCTTCTTTTTTTCTCCACCCCCACAGGGATCCCAAAATTCTGATGATGGAACATTTCATGGCACCATTTATTTCCCTAATGCTGCTTTCATGGCTTCTAAGCTATTTGTTCAAGGCCTCCTGATCCTTTTTCTCTATCAGTTTGTCTTCTAGATCACTAATTCGATCTTCTGCCTGGGTTACACTAGCTGTTAGAGTATTTAGATTAGATTGGATGTCATTGATAAAATTTTTTGTACTGCCAGATCAGCCCTCACTTCCACCCTTAGACTTTCTATGTTGCCACTAATGGTCTTCTCCAACCTAGCCATTGCCCTGAATAATTGTTACCCTGAATTCCATTTCCATTACTGTTTATGTCTGTATCCAATGGTTCTGTGGCAGAGGGCACAGTTTATGAATTTTTCTTCTGTTTGTTGTTCCTTCTCCGAGTAATTTTGATGAGAGGTGGTTGAGGGGATGTATAACTGAATATATCAACCACAATCAAGGCAAGGTGCTGCCTGCTGGGTTCTGGTCTTGGAGAATGCAGGTGCTTCAAGGGCACTGCCAGCTGGTGAAGTGTGGCAAGGGGAGTGGCAGGGAGCCAAATCTTGGGCTTTCACTCAATTGTCATGGACAAAATTCTGTGGGAGATCTAGTCTGTTGAAAGTTGTTCCCAGTTTGCCATTCACTATACCTAGTGGAGATGACCCTTCCTATGGTTGGGGACAGTGTGGATGCTAACAAATTGCTGAGGGCAACTCTGAGGATTGCAATTCCTCCTGGTCTGCAATCCCTGTCTCTCCATCTCAAAAAACTTTTGAGACTGGCATCTCAACTCTCCTCTCCATTCCACAGCCTCTGCCTCATCCATGTCCTGGTCACTGCTAGCCTGAAATAGTCACTACCCCTAAGGGGTCTTTCTATGAGTTCTGCCTTTCAGTCTGCTTCATCTTCCTCAAGGAAGATGGAAGTTTCTCCAAAACATGACTATGATTCGATCACTTTCCTGATTAATGTCTTTTAGAGACTCCTCATTGCTTGTAGGCTTAACTTCCAAGCAAAGCCAATTAGACCCTTATCTGGAACATACTGGTCTTTCCAGTGTTAGTCTTTGAAACTGTCCCCTGGAATGTCCTGCTTTGTCAAAATATCTCCCATGCCTCTAACCTGCTGGGTGTGCCCTGTAACCCAGCTGTTATTTTTTCTTTCACCTGTTTCATCTATTTGGTAAACACCAGGATGAATTCATAATTAAATTCAAATCTTACCTCTTCTATGAAGTCTTCCATGATCCTATTAAGGAACTGACTGCTGGCCGCTCTTCGTTCCTCCTATGTCACTCAAGCACATGGGCTTTGGGGTCATGAAGTATAAAATTAAGTGTGCTATGGAGTGAAGATTCTCCAAAATTCATATGCTGAATCCCTAATCCCCAGTGTGATGGTGTTTGGAGGTAAAGCCTTTGGGAGTGTAATGAGTTTGTCAAATTAAAACTTGTTAAATGAAACACTGTATTCTAGATGGTTGAGCTGTGGTTCAACAACACACCTCAAGGGAAATGTAGCAAAGTTTATTACTCACAGGCCCTTGAAGAGTCCCTGGAATGCCTCGAGGAGTCACAGGGTGAGGTCAAGGCAGAATGCAGATGGAGAGAAAGACAGGACCTGGGGCACACACCTTCATGAGGGTCTGTGGGTGAAATGCTTTGGGGTTCCTAAGCCAAGGCTGGATTGGTCAATTCAAAGCAAAAGTTTGGGATTCTGGTAAACTCCACCAGGGTCTTAACTAAGGGGCACAGAAGAAGGCAGCCCTGGGAGGCAGAGAGACTGTTGACCATGACGTTGTTGGAGAATTCATATCGGGAACTTATATCTGCCTGCAACTTTGCAGGGTGCTGTCAAAGGCATTAGCTTTCAAGGGGGGAAGGGGTTAGGGTCAATTTGAGATTTCCATAAGCCACTCAGCTAAAGAAAATGGTTTCCCAGGGAGGAATACCATGGAGTAGTTTAGCTAAACTCTCCATAAGGAGATAATTAAATTATGAAGGTGGAGCTTCATGATGGGATTAGTGCCCTTTTATGGGGAAACAGGGGAGAGGGGAGATGATCATTCTCTAAGATGTGAAACCATAGCAAGAAGGCTTCTATTTGCAAATCAGGAAGAGGGCTCTCAGCAGGAACCAAATCATCTGGTCATTTGCTCTTAGATTTTCCAACAACCAGAGCTTTGAAAAATAAATGTTGGTTGTTTAAGCCACCCAGTCTGGAAACTGGAAAAAAAAAAGTTCACAGACACAGAGAACAGAATTTGTGGATTGCAGACAAAATGGGTGAAGGGCACCAAGGTACAAATATCCAGTTACAAAATAAGTAAGTCATGCGCAGCATGGGGACTATAATTAAAACATCGTATTGCATGTTTGAGAGTTGCTAAGACAATAAATCTTAACATTTCTCAACACAAGAAAAAAATTCTGTAACCAGGTATGGTGACAGAAAAGAATTCTATAACCAGGTATGGTTAACTAGACTTGTGGTCATTTCACAATATATACAAATATTGAACCTTTATGTTGTACACCTGATACTAACGTAATGTATGTCATTATATCTTGCTTAAAAAAAAACTAAAAATGAAGGAATTAAAAATGCAAAAAAAAAAGAGTAAGACTATCTTAGAACTCTGGGTATAGCTAGAGTTACATGGGTCAACTGGAATCAGAAGAGATTAGAATTTAAATGCATTTTTGCAGACTATTGCCAACAAGACTTCAATCCTGGAAAATACACAAACAAAACAAAACAGTTTTTCAATTTTGGAATAAATAAATCACAGGGATACAAGGCACAGCATAGGGAATCTGTCCCTATATTGGTTTTAATATAGTATTATATGGTGACAGATGGTAGCTACCTTTGTGGTGCGCACGGGATAGCATGTAGACTTGTCAAATGACTGAGCTGTACACCTGAAACTAATGCAACATTGTGTGTCAACTCTACATTAACTTAAAAAATACAAATCTTTTCCCTCAATTAAAAAACCCTGTACTTGTTTGATCTTGAGTTTGATCTAATTTGTTATAGCCAGAAGGCTGGGGAAGAAGTTACATTCCCATGGAAGACCCTCCTCGCATCCCTGAGAGTAGACAGAAGCATTTCTCCCTGAAAACAGAATCAAAGCTTAATCATGGAGCTTCCCTTACCCTGAATCAGCTGGATATCATCACTGGGCCAGAGACTTCTTTGTGTCCTCTTTTCTTTCATGGTCAGGCTGGGAATTTTTATTTTCTTGGCCTTGGCTCACCTTTGCTTATTGAGTGTGTATATGCCTATGGTGGGCAGGGGACTCTAACTGAACTGTGAGCAACCACATGGGTGTCTATGTGGTCTCCTGAGGGCGGGGGAGGCGACTGTTCCATGGCAATGAGTAGCCTGGACTGTGAGAAATATAATGCTTGATGCTCACTAAACCTATTTCCTTTTCCTCCTGGTCATCCAGAAGGCATTTCCCAGGTCCTTAGAAAAAATCTATACTTGCTGAACTTAGATGGGACTTTGGGATAGAATTCTGGCCCCTGGAATGTGGGTGGAAATGAGACTAGGGTTTGTTTCTTATATCAATTAGCTATCCTGACAACTCCTATCCAACTTCTACCTGTGGGGAACCTGGGTGGCTCAGTTGGTTGGGCGACTGCCTTCAGCTCAGGTCATGATCCTGGAGTCCAAGGATTGAGTACCACATTGGGTTCCCTGCTTGGCAGGGAGTCTGCTTCTCCCTCTAACCTTCTCCACTCTCGTGCTCTCTCTCTCTCTCTCTACAAATAAATAATTAAAAATTTAAAAAAACCACACAAAAGCAAAAAAACCAAGCAAACTTCCCCCTGTAACCTCAGTGGTTAGCAGGGTTTCTGGAAAATAGTAGGTACTCACTGCATACTTGTTGAATTAGTGTATAAAGTTATCTACTGAATTTTATGTAAGAATTTTATGAGTAATTACTATGTGAGAAGAATTCAGAAAACTGCCAAAGGAAAAAAAAAATGACTAAGAGAGTGTTTTCATCCTCAAATAGCTAAAAATCAATTTTTAAAAAAAAGTTGTATTTTACTTTATTCAATCATTTTGTTCTTAATGGGTTTGGAACATCTTAGATTAAATGCAGATGCAATAGAATAAAATTCAATATCAGTAAGAATGAAGAATCAGGATCAGAGAAATAGAAGTTTTAATGGGCAGTCAAGATCAAGATTAAGACATGAGACTAATAATAGCAAGCTGTAATACTCCCACCCCCTGGATCCTGGAGTTGAGCATTTTAGCTTCTTAGAAGCTAAACTGGAAAGGAGACATGCCTAGAAACCCAATTTTTATTGTAGGAGGGGGAAACCCAGGAGAAACAAAGCAATGGACATTGTGAGGAGTAAGTAGCCATTTTTTCCTATTCCAAAAATTCCCTTTGAACTTGGAATTAAGAAAATTTCATTTTCTTTTAACAACCTGTTATTCATTAGCATTGGGAAGGCCATTAACATACAAAATTTTTTTCAAGGTAAAGTTTTATTTACAGTGTGGCAGAAATAGTTCTTTAAAGTGCTAGTGCCAATTAGGTGCACTTGGATCTAATGCAAAATTTTAAGCGAGTTATCCCATGATGCATACCTAAAAGGAAGGAAGAGTGACTATTGAGAAATACTTCCTAAGTGCTTAGAACATAGTGAGTACTTGATGAATACTAAATACAGTGTTGAATGAATACTGTAGCTATCATCAGATTAAATTTCAGTTGAATTAGAGTTGGTTACTTTTTATAGATTGAACATTATTAAAGTTCCCTTCAATAGGCCTTACATAATAGACTACATTGATTTTAATAAAATGTGCATTGATTAAGGCAAAATGTCAGTTTTCTACCCTGAACACAATTTCCCAAAGTCATTAAACAACAATATGATTTTATGAAATCAATTCCATCCATTCATTTTAATTAAAGATAGCTTTTTTTTGTTTGACCTTCCTTTTATTTTGGAGGACACTTGATTAAGATTTAGTAAAGAATTAATCATGTCACTCAAAGCATTCTTAAGATCTTAAAAAAACACACACAGAAACTAAAATTATGTTGTCTTGATAGTCTTACCTAAAGACATAAATAAAATACATCAATCACATCACTTTAAATTTCAATAGGAGGTGAGAAGACCAAGTATTGAAAAGTTATTTTTTTTTGGAGCCAAATTCCTCTTATTTACTAATCTAGAGTCAGATTCTGAAGGCAAAGGATAAAGCAGAAGAGGTTGGCCTTTGGAACCCCTCCTCTTCCAACACCTTTCTTCCCTTTCTCTTCTATCACTATTCAACTCACTTTCATTTCACATTAGAGAATATATGTCTACAAGTGTCCCCCATGGTGCTCAAGACAGATTAAAGTTCACATGCCTCAACTTCCAAGGGTTTTTGTATCATAACAGAAGAAAATGCCTTGGTTCTTGAACCACACAACCTAATTTCTGACTCTAGACTGGATATGACTGCCTGACCCACAGTCACAGCAGATGTGAGACTCTGTTAAAAAAAAAATTAATGAGCCTTGTACCTATGAAAAGGAGACTGTGGGGACTGACCCCTGCCTCTTGTCACTGCTGTGTACTTAATCATAACAATAGCCAACAGCCATGCCTGCAGGCTTGTCTAAAAGAGTGATTATAATAAAAATGGATTATAACTAATTATCTAATTTTGATGAGCTATTTATATTTAATTTTTTGAACATTTCATTATGAAAAGGATGACCTTATAAAGAGTTTCAGAAGAAAGAGAAAGAGACACATATAAATTTTCCAGGAACAATTAATTTTTCTTTAATCCCACCTAATTCTCTTATTCTATGTGTGAATTGATCATTATATATAAAAAAAAAGATAAGCAATGTGTCAGGTACATTCATGAATTTCAGGAAGCATGACCACCAACAGAGGGTGAAAAACAAAACTGAACTGGATAAATTGTGTTTTAACACCAGAAAATAAAAATCTAATGAATTCCACTCATTTCTTTCCTTCCTCTTTCCTCCTTCCCCTTCCCTCACTTTGACATTTTGTATTATCTGTTTGGTTTCAGATTCTTCCTCTTCCAAGTAGAAGATTAGCATTTTGAAGATGAGGTCTGTTTTCTATCTTCATCCCACTTGTGATAGTCATAGCATCTAATTCATGGTGAATCCTCAATCCATGCTTATTGAATAAATGAATGAACAAATGAATGAAAATCACTCTTCTCTGTGAAAGTTTCAATAACATCTTATCTCTGCATGCTGCAAAATAAAAACATCCCTGGAGGAAGTCAATGTAGTATAATAAAAAATGTATTCAGGATTAATCTTTTTGAAAAAAAAAATCTTAGGTAAGTGTAGTTTTCTTAGTGATAAAATAAGACTTCCTACTCCTTCCTGTGGTCATTTTCCAACTGTTCACTGAGGACTTGTTAGACAGGATTGAGCTAAGCAATGTGGAAAACTGATGAAAATACTACAGCATTCCTGTCCGCAAGCTGTAATTTGGGAAAACAGGCAGTTGCAGGTAACAATCTGTGAAAATACCAAAGATTCCTAAAACTGAAAGAACTATTACAAGAAAGGCTCTGCTACGAGGCAGAAGCAAAGCAAAGATGGGCTGGAGGAAGCTTCATGAAGGTGTGAGGAGGCATTCACTTGTGTTGAAGCATAGGTGGTCCATGGATCCAGAAGAGAAACCCTACAGTCATGAGTTTTGGAGATCATTTTGGTATCTGGTTGATCCCATGCGGGGGTAAGAGTGTCAGGAGCACCCCAAAAAGGAAAGATGGGATCAGTGTTCATACAGGTCCAAGTCTAGGCCAGGGGCAACTTCAGATGTCACTGCCCACCCCAGCCAGCCCCAGAAACCATTGGATAGTTAGAAACTCTTAAGAAAGGTGGCCATGCAAAGCATGGAGTCCTTATGGAGGCACGTCTGGGCCAGGAGCCCAATTTCTCCCAAGTGTGCTTCTTACTAGATGTGAAAGCCAAGCAAGTTTCAACCTCTCTGGGCCTTATTTTCCTCTTCTCTAAGATAAAAATAATAATCTCAGAGGGTTGTTTGGAAGAGTGAATGAAATTTTTATTGAGGCCCTGTGATACGTCCTGGAGAAACAGCAGTGAACAAGACACCTAGAAACTGCTCCCCTACAATTTATAATTTCTTCTATGAAGTCAGAACTGTGCTGAGCAAATCATATGTCCTCCATAAATGCAACATAGCTTTTGTTTTTTATCCAAATGGTATATCTTCTCCCCAGGGCATGTTTCAGGTCTTCCTAGTTTCTTTTTTGATGCTTCGGTGTGAGGCCATGGCTTCTGTTGGACTTTACAAGGCAGGAGGAGAAGTTTTGCTTGTCTGACAAAACCCAAGGATTACTTTAAGAGTATCTAAAGGAGAGGAACACAAAGACCACAAAGCCCTCCTTAATTGTGTCTTTCTTCCAATAGAGATTTTTCTAGTGATAAGGTAGCAATGAGTTCAAGGTTCTACATGCTGGTGAGTCAGCTCTCCTCTGGTTAGATAAGTGAAGCTTTCTCTGCTTGAACGGTGTAGAGACACTAAATCACAGCTAAATGTGTACGTGGTAACAGCATATATGGTAGGTTTATGTTCAGCGATGATTCTTCCTGATGCCTTCAACATAAATTCTATTAAAAGAAAAATGCACAAATTTTTCTAGAATTCAGACATTTTTAAAAGCAGTGCAATGTTTTGTTGTTTTTTCCATTCTGTTTTCTGGCTTTCTAACATTTTTGGACCTGAAAAATATTTTAAAAATTCCCTTCCCAGATATGCTTCTAAAAAAAAGGCAGTGTGAGCCCTGGAGACACTGTTCATCCTTTGAAAAAGTGCCTCCCATATATCCAAGCATGATGTAACACAGTAATTAAAGGATACCTTTGTCATAATTGGGGTTAGCTTTATTTTCTGCTCAGGAGGAATTTTGTCTGAAGTTCACTTCCTTTCATGTTTAAATGAATACATTGCATGCACAGTAGTTGAATAACAGAGGAAAACCAATTATATTTGCTATAGTTTTTTTTTTTTTGTCCCACAATAAAGCATTATCTCCATGTAGAGAGAGTAAAATTGAAAGAGTAAGTTTATGTAGAGGTGTTAACTTATTTTTGATCAACACTCCAGCTAGAGTGTAAGGCTACTATCTGGGCAAATTTTCTTTACTTGAGCTCTTTAGAAGATAGTCATAGTTTGGTGATTGTTAGGGACTGAACTGTGTCCCCACAAATTTCATACATTGAAGCCCTTGGCCCCACTATCTCAACATGTGACTATTTTTGGAGATAAGATGTTTAAAGAGGTAATTAAGTTAAAGTAAAATCTTTAGGGTGGGCCATAATAGAGTATGACTGGTATCTTTATAAGAAGAGGGGATTTGGACACAGACACAGAGGGAAGCCACTATGAGAAGACAGCCATTGATAACCCAAGGTGAAAGGCCTCAGAAGGAACCAGTTATGCTGACAAAAATGACCGTGGACTTCCAGCTTCCAGAACTTTGAGAAAACAGATTTCTGCCGTTTAAGCCCCCCAGCTGGCAGTAGTTTGTTATGGTGGTGCAAGCTGCCTACTATAGTGAATCAATACTTTATAGTAACACAAAAGAGAGGGCTGAAAAAACATCAGGAGAAATCAGTACACTTGGGAATTTTACTTCCTTGATGTTGAGCTGAATCACAGGAACTGAGTGTAAAACTATGAATTCTGTTATGCTGAAAAGAAAAAAAAAAAAAGGAACTGAGTGTAGACCCAAGAGAAAAGGTGAGCAAAACTGGGGAACAGCAAGCCTTCCTCTGCCACACTCTGAAAGTTTCGTCTCCAGGTCTTATGCTGTAATAATGACTTGTAAAATGTACAATGAACACAAGGTTAGAGAGGGTATGTGAGCCCAAATGTTTCCAAAACCCATAATTTTTTTTTTTACTATACTGCTCTAACAAAATGAATTTAGAAAAGATGCTTTAAAAGAGGGAAAACTCCATGACCACATAAATTTAGAATACCCCATGCATACAGCCCTTTCTTGGATATTCAAAATGGACTTTGATATATCAAAGGACATGAGAACTCTGGGACCCTGCCCAGAGCCACCTCAGATCTTCCTTTGGCATCATCCCCATGATATGGTAACACAAGGTTGCTGACTGCACAACTGTGGGCCACCAGGACCCTTCCTTCTCCAACACTGAGACTAGTGACTGTTCTGATTATTCATTGACAATGTCATTCAGATTCCAGAAGTCCCAGCTTCCTGGGCATCCTGATGTGCTGCTTCAACCCCTGACCACATTGCTGTCCAGATTAATGGACCCATAGGAGGGTACCACAAAGGAATCATCCTGGCATCTGTTGGCCTTCTATCTTTCAGAAAATGGGGCCCCTGACTAGAGTAGCCTCTTCTTTGGTGACAGAGGAGAACCCTTGGTAGCATCACTGCACCCCAGTGTTAGTGTCATTTGACTATCTGGTTACCTGCATCTGTGGATACTCCCCATTGCCTACAGTTTTCCCCAAATTCCCTCCACATTGCCATTTTTGAGGCAAAGACTTCAGTGCCGAGACAAAGACTTCAGCTCTGAGAAAGCCAACGATGGACAGGGAAGCAAATCATGGGAAAGTCATGGAGGCCAATGTAGACACTAGCTGTGAACATGTAATCTACTAGTACAGAGAGGGTGCCACTCCTGAGATAAGACATAAAGAATGGCTATGCATGTGGGTGTTTTGGGAAAAGGGGGTGCCAAGGCATTGGGTCCCTCTTTTAAGCAATCCTATTGAAGTTCATCTCTAATTCATTAAAACTCATAAATGCTAACTTATTGTAGATATTGAAGACAACAGGATTATTAATAAAACGAGTCAATACTGACATAGCAGTTGCTCTATGCCAGGCAATACTGTATAAATGTATAATCAACTCTGTAGAATATTATAACTATCACCATCATCCATTTTACAGGGAAAGAAATAGAGGCAGAGAAAAGTTATTTAATCATAGAGCCAGAATTTGAGCCCAGACAGAATTTGAGTTCAGACAGCTGAACATATAATCTCTGCTCTTAATTACCAAGTTACCAATTTCTGGTCAGGAAGGCAAGATTTGACCTAAATATCTCTGGCATTCCAATATGTGATTTTTTAAAGGTGGTGAAAATGTAAAAAATCTAAGACACTTTTTATTTTAAATTTTAAACTTTTTTGGGCTGGCTCTGCAGAAACTGAGAGGATCAGCAATAGAATGAATATTGTCAGTTTTAGGAGGAAATTCTGACTTCTTATGACTAAAAGTGACCTAATAACTATTGATTCAATGGAAAGTCATCAAGATAGTTTGATGTGGTTTCCTATGTCAAAATACAACTCAGACAAGTGGCATCAGTCATGTCACAAAAGATCACACTAGTGATCATTTGGACATTTTTGGAATGATTTGATGAATGACTTATGCTATAAATTGTAAAAATTGATAATTAGTTTCACAGTTTGGTTTGTTTAAAAAAACCCTAAATATTTTATTGTGCAAATATAGATTTCTATATTATTATTATTACTGTACCACTGGTTAAATAATTTGAATATATACTTATGAATGCCATCTTTCACAAAAGTTGTTCTTAGTCCACACATTGAGAGTTCTAGTTATATAATCTGATATATTCATTTGAATTATGTTCTCCCCAAATTTATGTCACTTGGAACTTCAGAATATAATGAAATGGAGTCTTTGCAGATGTAATTATTTGAGATGATGTCATAGTAGATTAAGGTGGAGCCCAAATCCAATGACTAGGGTTTATATAAGAAGGATTCAGACATAGAGATACACAGAGAGGAGAAGGCTATGTGAAGAGCCAGAGGTTGTAGTCATGCTGTCACTAACCAAGGAATGCCAAGGGCTGAAGGCAACCACTAGTAGAAGGTAGAAGAGGCAAGGAAGTTGTCTTTGCTAGAGCTATTAGAAGGAGCTCAGCCCCACTGACACTTTGATTTTGGACTTAGGCTCCAGAATTGTTGGAGAATACATTTCTGTTCTAAGCCATCTAGTTGTGGTTATTTCTTATGGCAGCCCTAGGAAATGAATACATCTGTCTCTGCACATCCTACTCATTCTTCATTTCAAATTCAACCTTTGTCTTTTTTGAGAAGCCTTCCTACTTAAGGCATGGAGATACTGCATTTCTCTGAAGTTTACAAGGGCTTATTGTCTTAACTATTCCTACTCATCCCTCAAGATCCAGCACGGACTTTACTTTTCTAAGAAAGACTTACCAGTATACCATCAACTCCTTCATAAACAAGGGGCTTTTGATCTATACTTCTGTTGCTCTCAGATTTTTACCATTATCATTGTACCCACTATGCTGTTTTCATTGTTCATTTACCTGTGAACCACTTGAGTGTAGGGATTATGTCTTTCATTTGTGCCTAATGTCCTTCCTTCAAGGGTATGCTTATTGAATGATATGCATGAAGGAAGGCTGGAAGTCAAGGAGTTTTGCTCAATTGCATTTGGCAATGTTCCTCTGATTTTTACTATAAACTCCCTTAGCCTTTTGCTATTATTCTTCACAGGGCCTGTGGGCTTACAAGATGTATATACTTGGTGTAATAATATATCATAACCCTGGGTCTTTTAAGAGCTGCAACATCTTCAGAGAAGTTGAAAATATATCAGAGATGACTACAACGTTGCAATGAATTTTCCAATATGTTAATACCCATCATTTTTATCAGCTTCCTTTGTTAGGTTTTCTCTGAGTTTTTAGTTCTTGCCTTATTATTTTAAATTGGGAAATCATTAGTGAAATGGTATAACCATTTAAAAAATTTTACTGTTCTTTAGTCTATTTCATTGGACGGATTCATCCCTGTTCTATGTTATTTACTGTTTTTTATTCCATTATGCTGAAACCTCATGATTTTATTTTCATCAATTCTGGTTGCTGTACATCCATACTTCATCTCTGCAAACTTTGCTCACTGTTTAACTATAATCTTGTGTATATAGTGAATGTCTGTTGCTGTTTTTGCTTCTTAACTTATAGAGCACCCTGAATCCGTTTTTTCAATCTACTGCTGTTTCTTTCTCAGTCCTTGTGCCTCTGTTGGGATGACTCCAACTCTAGCTCTAAGAGTAGGTTTCTGGCCCATACTTTCTGGAATTTTGAGCAAAGAAACACAGTCAGGAAAAGATTGCTTATGAAGTACTACAATGGAATACAAAGATGATGTTCTATGAATAAAATAAAACACAGAACTGTGGTCAGTAGTATCTGGTGTGTCTTTGTGGGAGGGTGGTTAATTTAGGTGATAAGGAAAGGCATTTCTTAGGGACAACATTAAATCTGAGACTAAATGATGAGACAGAGGTAGACAAGCAAAGGCAGAGGGGACTTTATTATAGTCAATTGGTTTTTGACAAGGGTGCTAAAAGAATTAATGGGGGAAAATAGAATTTTTTTCCTTTTTTTTTGCAAGTGATTCTGGAATAGTGGGATAATAGTGGACTATAGCCTCAAACATATATAAAACTTAACTCAAAATAGGTTAAAGATTTAAATGTGTCATAATTTTTTATATATTTTATGTATGTGCATATCATAACTTTTTGATGATGTTCTTATAAAACTCTTAGAACATCAAAAGTACAGAAACCAAAGAAAAATAGATACATTAGGCTTCATCGAAATTTAAAAAATTGTACAGAAAAGGAAATTAAGAAGTCAAAAGACAACCAACAAAATGGGGGAAAATGCTTGCAAATCATACGTTTGATCAGGTTCTAGTGACCAGAATATATAAAGAACTCCTACAACCGTGGTAAGCATAATAATGGTCATCTAAAGATGTTTATGTTATAACCCTTGGAAATTAACTATGCTACCTTAACTGGCAAAGGATAGTTGGCAGTGTGGTTAAGCTAAGGGCCTTGAAGTGAAAAGATTATTCTGCATCACCTAGACGGGCTCAGTATAATCATCAGGGCCTTTGTAAGAGGAAAGCAGGAAGGTCAGTGCCAGAGAAGGTAGGACAATGAGAGCAGAGGTCAGCAGGCTGCAGTCATTGGCTAAGGAATGGGAAAGAGGCAGAAAAAGACAAAGGATGAATTCCTCCTCCATGCCTTCAGGAGGAATATTACTCTACCCACATCTTGAGTTTACATTAGTAAAACTCATTTTGAACTTCTGATCTGTGAAACTCTAAGATAATATGTTGACATTGGTGTAGGCCACTGTATTTTTGGTAATTTGTTACAGCAATGATAGGAAACTGGTATGGATTTTGGCACCTGGAGTTGGAGTGTCGCTGTGACAAATACCTAAAAACGTGAAAGAGGTTTTGGAATTGGGCAGTGGGGAGAGGCTGGAAAAATTTGAGAAGTGTGACAGAAAAAGACATAGATGCCTTGAACAGATTGTTAGTAGGAACTTAGATGTTAAAGACTCTGTAGGTGAAGGCTCAGAAGGAAGTGAAGAGTATAGTAGAGGAAACCTGTTTTAGTTCTACTGAAGATTAAAATCGTCATAGACAGACTGGTGGCAGAAATCTGGATGCCGAGTGCTGTTAATGGGTCTCAGAAAGAAGTGGGAAACATTTTTTTTTCTAATTAAAATTTTTTTAAATTTAAAATCAATTAACTAACATATAGTATATTATTAGTTTCAGAGGTAGAGGTCAGTGATTCATCAGTCTTCTGTAATACCCAGTGCTCATTATATCACATGCCCTCCTTAATGCCCATCACCCAGTTACCCCATTTCCTGATCCCTCTCCCCTCCAGCAATCCTCAGTTTGTTTCCTATAATTAAGAGTCTCTTATGGTTCATCTCCCTCAGAAGTGAAAAACATTTTATTGGAAAATGGAAGATGAGGAATCCTTGTCATAAAGGGGCAGAAAATCCTGTAGAATTTTATCTTACAGTTATGTTCAAGTCAGAACTTCTAAGTAACGTACTCAAATGTTTCATTGAGTTTTCCAAGCCAAGTGCTAAGGTGTGGCCTGGTTTCATCTTGTGGCTTAGGGGAGGAGATAAACAGGAGAGGAGAGAGAAAAATTTGTAGAGGAATTATTAAACAAAAAGGGATCAGGGATCTGGTGATTTGGGAAATTCTCAGCCTATCTATGTTGCAAGAAACACTACAATTTGGAGATTTAGCCAAGGGTGGAACAGGACAATCTTTTGCTGGTACCTGGGAGGGATCTAGAGGTTAAAGTATTCAAATCCCACAGAGGACTCTGAAAAGATTAGGTGTGTGACCCAGCCATCTCAGGAGAAGCCACGGATGGAGATGGCATTCTCCTTTGAGGAACAACATCTGGCTTATGGGATTGAACCCCCAGACAGACACAGGAGACCCACAGATTTCTTGAGAATATTATACCAGCAGAGACAGTGTGCATTTAGGTACAAAAGACAGAGAGAGTATGAAGTGAAAGAAGACTAACACTCCCAAATTCTATAGGCAGGAGGCTGACAATTCAGCCGCAAACACTCCATGAGAAAGGAAAGATGCCTGGGAGGGAGGGCGGTGCCATGAGCCCAGAGGGACAATAGCGGTTCTTAAGCAAGTCAGGAAAGGGTCTATGATTTTCTTTTGAGAGTTGCGATGTAATATATTCTATACAGCAGTAACGTAGATCTACAGTGACAGCCACAGCAGTGGCATCAAGAAGGGTCATTCGCTGAGTGCTCTTCTCTTTTCAGACACTATTGTAAATGTGTTTCGTTTGATTCTTCTACCAATCTTATGAAGTAGGTATTCGTATACCTCTTTTAAAAACATGTACAATGTATGGTTTGGAGAGACCGAGAAACTTGCTCAAGATCACAAGAGTAGGGGTGGAGCAGGCTGGTTTCAGAGTGGGTATCACTCTGCTACATGTCCTCCTCCTCTGGTGGGTTAAGGTAACATAGTAAAAGTCACTTTAAAAATACTAACTCAGGGGCCAAAAAGATATTTTTCAGGAACCTAAAATAATTTATGGTATTAACATATGAGAAGAGAGAGAAGAAAAAAGACCGGCTGGGAGACAGCTATCAGCGGTTCTTCCTGTAGGGACTCCCCACAGAACAAAGTTTGGCTAAGAATTCTGAATATTTCCATCCTCTAGCCCCACTAACCATTGAATAAGATAAGAGTACTTCAAGGGACTTTAGCCTTCGAATACTCAGTACCCCACAGAATCCAAATATGAGACACAAAATATCAAATTCTGTGCTCGTGACAGAGTCTATGATTTTAACAGAGCTCCAAATAGAAACTGTGGAGAGCACATACGCCTAAGGAAACTGGCCCACAGGACAAACACATTTCTCACTGGAGTCACTAAAAATGACAATCTTGGAGATGTGCAGTTAGGTGATGTAATGTGGTTAAAGCATAGATTTCAGAGGAGGATAAGCTAAGTGTGAGTTACAGTTCCATCACCAGCCAGCTATGTAACGACGGAGAAACTGCCTCAGGACAATGGTGAGGACCAGTGGAGGATTTCATGGGACATGCTTAGCACAAGGTCTAGAACATACCACACACTCAGTATAGGTTAGCTATTGTTATTATGAGTATACCCCGATCCCTGAGACCTGGTTAATGTGACTGAGATGACATATCAGGTTCCTTAGTCTATATGATGAAGGAGAAGACTGACCAGTTGAGCAAAACTCTTGCAGGGGTCATCTATTCTATCTGAATCCTATGGGATTTCATGAAACAGAGTAATCTCAGAGAATAAAGTGAGGAGGAGGAGACAAAGAAAGGATTGCTAACATGTTATCAAGTAAGACTGTTAAGTTCCGATCATACAAAACACAACAAGTCACAGATAGAACAAACATACCCCACTGTCACCACGATTTCATAAAATAAAGAACATTTCAACATCAAAACATAATAAAGAAATAATCTGGGAATGGAGAATCACTCTTTGGATGAATTTAGCTTTCTGAAAAACACACTTGATAACCTTGGTTTTTCTGTCTGATGCAGGTCAGTGGAAAATGCTATTGTTTTTGGTGCCCGTATGTGGAGCAGCATTTAGCAAAGATCGATAGAGATCATTTTGACAGGTCTATTGTCAGTCAATTAATTGATGTTGTAGGGGGACAACCAAACTTTCTCCTCCATTTACATGCAAGGTTGCACTAAAATTTCTATAGTGACCTGTTACTTCTCATATTTTTGTGAACAAATACCAAGCACGTGATCTGGCTATGCCAGAATGCACAGTGCTATCCCTGAGCTGGGGCAGAGGAGATCATGTAGAGAGAACAACTGGGTGGTTGCTAGAAGGAAGGGAGGGCGAGAAATAGGTATAGAGGAGTAAGGGGTACACACTTCAAGTCATAAAATAAATAAGGCACAGGAATGAAAATTACAGCATAGGGAATACAGTTGGTTATGTTGTAAGAATTTTATATGGCGACAGGCGGTGAGCATTTCATAATCTATAAAATTGTTGAATCGCTATGTAGTATACCTGAAATGAATATACTATTATGTGTCCATGATACTTTGATTAAAAATTAAAAAAAAAATAAAAAAAGAATTTTAGTCTCTCCTTGTACACACCTAAATGCTTTCAGCATATGTTCTAGGTGCTGTTTTTTGAGTTTTAAGTTTATACTTTTTTTTCTTTTTTAAAAGATTTTATTTATTTATTTGACAGACAGAGATCACAAGTAGGCAGAGAGGCAGGCAGAAAGAGAGAGGGGGACGCAGGCTTCCCGCTGAGCAGAGAGCCCTATTCCAGGACCCTGAGATCATGACCCGAGCAGAAGGCAGAGGCCTAATCCACTGAGCCACCCTGGTGCCGCTAAATTTATACTGTTTTGCCAGAGTTATAATTTAGTAGGTCAAATTATTGTTCCCGTTTACAGACAAAGTATCTGAGGCATACAGAGGTTAAATATCACAGTCTAACAAGCATTGGAACTAGGATTCCACACTGATTGTCTTACTTCATAACCCCACCCAAGTACCTGTCTCTTTATCAGCCAAGTTTGTCATCTCTGAGGGAGAGGGACACATAAACATTATTTCAGCAAAATAACATTATTAACATCTAGACAGGAATCAATTACTGGCTCATCCTGAAGTTCAGAAAAAGCTTCTTTAAGGAGATGATGTTTAGGGCACCTGGGTGGCTCAGTTGGTTAAGCGACGGCCTTCAGCTCAGGTCATGATTCCAGGGTCCTGGGATTGAGTCCCACATCAGGCTCCCTGCTCAGTGGGGAGGCTGCTTCTCCCTCTCCTTCCTCCTCTGTGCTCCCCCTCCCTTTCTCTCTCTCTCTGTCTCAAATAAGTAAGTAAAATTAAAAAAAAAAAAAAAGAAGGCAATGCTTGAATATTGTCCTCAAGGAGAAGATAATACGAAGAGCATTCCTGAGCGAGAAAACAGGGAAAGTCTGGCTATGTTAAAAGCATGTAGAAACCATGCAGCTTGTGGGTGGTTGCTTATTGTTTAAGATGAACAAGTATAAACAACTCGAAGGAGGTTTTCAAAAAAATAACATTAATATTCATATGGAAACCTACTGTTATAATAGAATTTGAGGGGGCAGAACATTTGCTTCCTCCACTTTTTCCTGCAGGGGAATGTCTATAAGTGGGAAGATGACTTTAAATGGCCAGACATCTGTATCAAGTTTTTCTTCGCTTCTTTTCTGCTTGGTTAATTAAATCAAGCTTTAAACAAACCTAACCCCAGACCAAAGCATGTCTATACCTGGGGAAGGTGAAGAATATATGCTTTTTCATATCTGGAGCATTTATATTTAGGATTTTTCAGGTTGGACTTGGAACTTCTTGGAGCACAATTGTTTCCTTGTGGAATATTTAAGAATGAAACCATGTCGGGGGGAAAGGTAGGCTCAGCAATGTTTCAGCACAAAGGGCTGGAGTCTATCCCAAAAGAGCACTACTTCTTCCCATGCTATAGTGCTGGAGGTGTCTACACTGTTTGCTTGGAAAACATTTTGGAAGTCTTTAGAGGGAAGATCTTGTGAAGATACGTTAATATGGAAGCAAGTTTAAGAGTTTGTGAAGACTTGTTGATGTTGAAACATATAATCAGGCTTGGCTGGGATTATTACTCTACTCTTACATATAGGAGGCCATATGGTCAATAACATTTCTAAAAATCCTGCTAAGCAGTAGGCATCTATTTTAATTTAATGCTCTTAGTGCTCAGGGGCCACAACTGTAAGAGAGTAGGGGTCTGGTTTGTTATCACCGGAAGGAAATGATGTGATGGAGCAAAAGAGAGCTAATTTATGCATGGCTCTGTATGCTGTCTGACGGAGCACACAAATGGTTTGGAATCACGGATGGATTTTAAGAAATGGAGTCTCAGGTGGTTCAATATGAAATACTGTTTCCCTAAGACAGTCTGGAAGATAGAACGATGGATCAAAGACAGAAGGAGAGCACCTGGAGGCAGGTAGAGGAGCTTGGGTGATGGAGTGAGATGCAGCAAGGTTCAAATCCTGGATCTCTGACTCCTGGATTTGACTCCTGGAAGGTGACTTCAATCTTGTCTAAGGCTCAGATTCCTCCACCCTACGGAGGAAGGTGGGAGGATCTAACTCGCGGTGGTGTGGGATTTAAGAGATCATCTGTACAGAGTGCCCCATAAAGCACCTGTCATAATAAATGACATTATCACGTCACGTAATTATTAGGTGCCCATCATGTTTTCCCAATCACATGCAGTGCTAATGCTGGAAATTTCTTGGAAAGCTAATGATATAAGGTAATAACATCTTTCTTTGTGCAATTAAGTATAAAACTTAGAATGAAAATCTCTCCTGAAGAGAGCTCATTGATTAAAATTAAGCCTGATCAAGATACAGATGTTTGACATGACACCTTAACCTAAAAACACAGGGAATGAGGCTCTGGTGAGAGAGAAGGGGAGGAATGAACATGCTGCAGAAACGAGAGGGTGGCTGGCAGCAGATGTGCTGAGAGAACAAAAGGCGAACACTTTACAAAATGGTCAGCCGTCTAAGTGGATCCATCTGTAGTTTGCTCAAGCTAAAAATTCTAGTTTTCTTTCTTCTGAGTTTTCAGGTTTTATTCCTCCATCCAATAGCACTTTCTATTGAAATGAAATTCTCTGAATGTAATTTAAGAATAGGTTGTATTATTACTGAATGACCATCTGGCTCCATTTTTCTTTTTCCTCCTAGTAGTTTCAAAGTAGGGTCTTCAGTCTTGTGGGTGGTTTCAAGTGTGTTTGGAGCCAGTAATATCCTTGTAGTCAATTTTACTTGTTCAATGGTGAAGCAATAAGTTCACTGTCATCCTCTAAAATAATGGATTTATTTGACAGCCTCAGATGTCTATACTTGAACGAAAGCCTCTTTTCACTGCATTCAGCAGTGGATTTCATAGGCTACTTTTTGGTTAAAAAACTCCAGAAGGATGACTTTGAGAGACACAGTGAAGCAGTTACATAAGTTGAACGGAGCTGCTGTGGTGTGAGTTCTTTGACCTCTTTCGTGATCAAAGCTAAAATTGACTTTTCTCCATAGTTTGGACTGGGAAGCTCTCCTTCCTAAGCCGTCAATTTATTTTTCCATTTTTTTTTTCAAATGAAGTTGAGCACAGAAAGATTTGCTGTGACAACAACCTGCTGACAGTAGATATAATTGAGATAAATATATTTCATGCATTTTTTTTTACAAATTAAAACTGGTTTCTTCTCATGTTACATTCTTATGAAATGGTGCTGCCATGATTTATAATGATCTGAAAACGAAGAGAAAATTAGTTTGAGCAAAGAGTCAAATGAAAAAACCATGTGGTTATTTGAATATGGTCTATTTTTCCACATCAGCTCAATAGTTCTAAGATCAGATGGAGTGGATTAAGAAATAGTTTAGTACCAAAAAGATTTAGATGGGCATTGAAAGGGTAACCTCAATTATTTCCCTTACAGAATATGCCCTGAGCATAGACACAATTGGCAGCAACCTAATTTATAGTAAGATTTGAATGGCCACAGAAGATCCTTCTGTCCTAAGATTCACCCTCCCCCCACCACCGTTCCTGGGTCATGGGTTCTTGCACTGGCCCCTCTCTGGGGAGAAGACTTTACGATGTGTATCAACGGCTTTGTCTCTGAGCTTCCTGACATTTATCTGAGAGTGTCACCTTGTTAATGGAGAGACGGGCTTTGCAGAACATCTCTCTACATCTTAGCCCATGGGTCATAGTTGGACAAAAAGTGGGCAGCAGCAGGATACCAGAAACAAATGACCAAATAGGTACACATGGGCTATTAGATTTTCTTGTTGCTTTGAATCAAGATATGCGTTGGCAGGATGTGAGGGAGCTCTGCTGAGGACTCTGGTCAGCAAACTAACTCCATACACAGGTTGAAGAAATAGACACGATATTGAATACCGGGGGAGGACATTGGTAAAGATCGAGGAGATGGGGCAGATATGCAGAGAAGCCGAGATTTGGTAAAGAAGAGAGGAGAGGATCAGTGTCTCACTCCTTAGCACGCTGGTTCTTGCCCAGCCCAGATGGCCTTATGATAATCTCACATACACACACACATACTCTCTCTCTCTGGTAACTTAAATTAGATCTCTAAACAAATGCAAACATCAGGAGTTTTGCCAGTTGCAAATAAGCTTCATAAACAATGACCTAGTAAGTACCCATTGGTAGGTGAGCTTAACTAGTGAAACTAATGAACTGTCACCTAATGGGACCGAGAGAATGGGGCAGAAACCGAACTGTCTTATGGGAAGAGCAGGCTTAAGGGAATTCTAACACCCTGCCCTGCTTATTCTCCTGAGTGAGCCCTTGGCTGGGAATCTAGGGAGACTGGGAAAGATACTTTGCAGAAGACACTTCTCTCAGTAAAATGACTTTCACTCTGTTGTATGCTTGCATTGTATCCTAAACGTTTATGGAGGCATCAGAAAAACTACTTTCCGAGGCTTATGCTTGCATTTCATATTGAGATGTGGTTATTAACACCACCTACAACATTGGGCTCCTTATGAGAAGTTTTATCCAAGAAATTTCTTTCAGAGCTAAATGCTGGTTCACATTTTTGCTTCCTCTTAGGAACTGTCATGGTTTTTCTTCATGGGTATGTAAAAACCACCTGATAATTCTGTTATCATTTTTATTTTGGTTGTCAGGAAGCTCAGATGTAAAGCCGAGGAGGACTTTCTGGCTCATAATATCTGCATTCTTTCTCTCTTTCTCTTTCTTTCCCCCAAGGCGTAAAGTTCTGGGCTTTAACACAATGTTCACTAGGCTTAGTATTTATGTTGTAATTCATATTTGAATATTCTATTGCACACACTTGTTGTAGACATTTCTTTAAAATTACCAAACTCAGGCTTTCTCCTCATTTGTCTTTGTTCACTCGGCTCCTTCTGCCTGGAAAGACTTTACTCTCTGCCATCCCCACCCCCGGAAGACTATATCTACACTGTCTTTGAGATGTACCCTGGCACCAATTCCCGGAAGCCTTGCTGCTAGCTTCAGACCAGGTGCTGCCTCCTCTTCTGTGGCCTGTGTTCATCATGCTGCCTTGTGATCATCTGATACATGTCTATCTCTCCCCCTAAAATGTCACTCCTTGAGGGCAGGAACTGCTTTGCGTGGCAAGTAGTGGGTGTTTTATTAATGTTCAGTGAATGAATGGATGAAGCACTTTATGAAATACAATAGAAAACACGCAGAATTTAATAACATTTCAGTTGAAGAATAGCTTCTCTGTTTAAAAAAAATATTTTATTGATTTATTTGAGAAAGAGAGAGAGAGTACATGAGCGGAGGGAGGGGCGGAGGGAGAAGCAGACTCCCCACTGAGCAGGAAGCCTAAAGCTGGGCTCAATTCTAGGATGCTGGTATCATGACCTGAGCTGAAGGCAGATGCCTAACAGACTGAACTACCCAGGCCCCTGAAGAACAGCTTCTTATAAAGAGTAAGAGTTGACTGGGTACAGTGCATAAACAATGAATCTTGGATTACTGAAAAAATAAAATAAAAGAGTAACAGTTGATAGTGACTAAGTGCTCATTGTGTGTGGAGGGTATTGATGCATTTTTAATATATTAACTTATTTAATCATGCCTCCCCCAAATAGGCAGTGAGTACTAATATCTTTCTGTTACAAATGAGGAAATGAAAGCCCAGAGAGGTTAAGAGACTCGCCTAAGTTTATACAACTAGTGGCAGAGGAGGCAACAGAATACAAGTGGCCTCCCCTAGAGCTTGCACACTGCTTTGCTCTCCTATACTACTGTGTCATCACGTGCAGATTTAGGCACCAATATTTTTTATGTATGTATTTTTATTTTACTTTTACAAGTCAATGTCTAATTGGCATATAGCATTGTATTAGTTTCAGGTGACACCAGTGACTCAATATTTGTAAATATTACAAAATGATGACCATGGTAAGTCTAGTTAACATCTATCACCACAAATAGTTATAATATTTTTTCCTTGTGATGAGAGCTCTGGAGATTTACTTTCTTAGAAACTTTCAAATATATAATGCAGTATTGTTAATTATGGCTGTACATTATATCCCCAGGACTTATTTGTTTTATAACTGAAAGTTTGTACATTTTGACCATTTCACTCATTTTGACCATGTCTCTATCCCCCACATTTGTCAACCACCAAATTCTTTTCTATGTCTGTGAGGTTTTTTTTTTTTTTTGATTCCACGTATAAAAGAGATAGTATAGTATTTGTCTTTCTGTCTAACTTAGCATAATGACAGCAAACCCATCCTTGTTGTTACAAAAGACAAGATTTTCTTCTTTTTTAATGGTTGAATAATATGCCATTGTGTGTGTGTGTGTGCATGCTTGTGTGTGCATCTTTATCCATTTTTTTTATCCATTTGATCATCAGTGGACACTTAGGTTGTTTCCATATCTTAGCTACTATAAATCATGCTGCAATGAACATGGGGATGCAGTTATCTTTTCAGGTCAGTGTTTTCATTGTCTTTGGATCCAGAAGTGGAATTGCTGCATTACATGGTATTTCTATTTCTAATTTTTTGAAGCACCTCCATACAAATGATAAATTGGTACAACCATTTGTACCAATTTACAATCCCACCTATAGTACACAGGGTTTGCTTTTCTCTACATCCTCAATAATGCTTCTTATATCTTGTCTTTTTCATTTTAGCCAATCTGATTGGTCTGAGGTGATATCTCATTGTGGTTCTGATTTGCATTTCTCTGATGATTAGTGATGTTGAGCAACTTTTTTGTGTACCTGTGGACCTTTTGCATGTCTTCTTTGGGAAAATGTCTATTCAGATCCTTTGCACACTTCTTAAATCAAATTCCTTGTGGGTTTTTAAAAAATTTTTTTAGTTTTAATTTTTTTGCTAATGAGTTGCATGAGTTCTTATACATTTTGGATATTAACACTTTATCAGATATATGATTTGCAAATACTTTCTCCCATTCCATAGCTTTGCCTCTGCTGTGCAGAAGCACCAATTTTGATTGCTGTTCCAGGAGCTTAAGTCCATATTTTGATTTGTGTTTTAGTCAATAGGCATTCCCATTCTCCTCACATCCTGTTTTATATACATAGGTATTCACACTGCTGGGTTCTTTCCTTTGGCTCCTTTGATACTATAATTGAGTCATTAGATGGAAATAAAACACATGTAAATAACCCAGGATGATTCTTAACACATATTAGATAACTGATATATGGAAGCTTCTATCCTTATTATTCTTATTAACAGTTATATTCTTGATTACTTACTCTTTTCTTTAGTGGAAGAAATTTTATCTGACTTAAACATAGTTGGGGCTTATAAATGTTAACTTGGGTTCTCTAGTTTCTGACAGATTAGGGGATAGTAAGCATATATATATGTGAGGCCACAGGTAGGACGGTTCCATTCCTTTATCCAATCAAAAAGTATTTATTAAGTACCACTATGGCCCAGGAGCCATATTCTGGTCTGTGGAAGATCCAACAGTGAAATCAGATGGAAAGTTCTGTTTCACGGCATCTGCATTGTAATGGAAAGAGGCAGAGAATCAAGAATATAAAGAGTGAAAGTATTTAATATGTGAGACATGTTATGGGCAGAGCTAAGTGGGGTCCAAGATGAGAGAGTGCTGGAAGGAGTCCAGTTATGGAAGAGTGGTAGAAGAAGGACTCGTGGTGAGGATGGTATTTGAATAAGTAGTAGAGGAGGTGAGAGAGGGAGTGATGTGGAGTGGAAATCAGCCAGAGATGAGAAGTCCAGGAGAGAAAAAACCCAAGCATAAGAGCTCTGAGGAAGGAGTGGGACACTCAGGCTTGAAGAACAATGGGCTAGCCATTGTAGACCAACGGAGTATTTGAGTTGGGAAGATATGTGACATAATGGGGGTGGGAGTAAAACTGTATAGGACCATCAAGACCACTGTAATAATTTTGACTTTCACTTGATATGACATGAGAACCTATGGAAGAGGTGTGGGAAGGAGTGAGATAACATAACTTGTATTTTAACAGGATTAGTCCAATTGCAGTATAAAGAATAGATCAAAAGACCAGATGTAGGCCCAAAGAACAGAAGCAAGAAGACTAATATTGGTATTTCAATATCCATGCCTGGGATGCTGCTGGTTTGTCATAGGTTGGTAGCAGTGCAGGTGGTGAGGAATCTTTGTGGATATACTTTGATGACAGCATGGGAATGCCCATAGATTTAATGTCACATGTGAGACAGAGAGAAAAGTCAAAGGCAGCCTGGCAAGAGCAGTAGGAACAATGGGGTTACCAACACTGGAATGGAGAAGACTGGGAAAATATTAGGCTGAGATACAATAACTTTCAGATATTCACTAGATATCAGGGTTAGGATGTTAAGCAGACAGTTGGAGACAGGAGCTCAGTTGAAAGGCCCAAGGAGGAGAGTCACCATTGTGGGAACCTCAGCCTACAGATGCCCATGTGACTGGTAAGATCATAAAGGCAGTGAGCATATTCAGAAGACATAGATACCCAAAACTGACTCAAGAAGATGGGATAGGCCAGCAAAGGAGATGCAGAGGTAATGGCTCTATTGTGTGCTAGGAGGATAATTTAGAAAGTATGATATTCTGTGAGCTAAATAAGTAAAGACCATTGAAGAGGAGGAGGTGATTAACTGTGTCAAACGTGAACATAGCCTCAAGGATGACCTTGATTAGCATACTTTCTTTCCGAAGGAACAGGAGAGGTTAAAAGCCAAAGAAGATGGGGGCAAAGCTTATTAGAAGAAAGAGGATGGATAAGTACCAGAAGAGAGGGGCTTAACACCATATCTAGAGGGGGCAGGTCAAGACCAAAGCCCCTAATCCCAGATTTTGAGTAAGTGTAAACAAAATCTTAGTTCAAACAGCTTTACAGCAGGCTTACAGCAGGCTTATAGGCAAGTAAGAATTTCCTGAAAAACTGGTGTTTTTCAGCTGCTTTTTATAGGAGATGGGTATGTGGTATGTGAATGTTTGGGGCTGGCTCATAGAGTTAGTGAAAGAAGGAACATAGATTCTTTCCATTTGGGATGTATAAGTAAATGCAAAAAGAAAAAAACAATTGTGGAATATGATCCAAATATATGTGGAAAAACATTTTCCAAAAAAAAAAAAAATCAGCTTAATTACATCATTTCATTTTACCAGTGTTTTGAATTGCTGTCATCTTATATTTTTAAAAATGTACTTTTAGATTCAACCCATACCTTTTAGATTAATTTCCTTATTTTTGCAGAAAGTAAATTTTATTTTTGGACACAATAATTTCATTTCTCAGAATAATGAAATTCAACTGAACAATTGCCCTTGCCCTGAAAAGTGATTTGGTCATTTTGGGTCAGAAAATTAACATTAAGGTAAAATACAACAAATCTCCCATTACTTTGTCTTAAAAAAAAAAAAAGGTAAAAGAGTTTTCTGGTTTTACTGCATCAAGTGATCATTTGGGTGAGAAAAGCTTCTGTTCCAGCCCTTGTGGTGCCAAATTTTATTGCATTTCCTTCACTGCACAGCTTGTTAAATGTGAACAAGTGCCTTGGATTTCACAGCAGTGCTAAGATTCTCACTTAAATTGCCTTGGAACTTGGTGGCCCCTAATTAATCCAGTGACTGCTAGACATTTTGTGTGATATTGTTTACATGGTTGATAGGAAAAACACATCTGTGCTGCAAGGGCTGGAAGCATAGTGAAGTAGGAGATACAGACTTTTAAATGTGGCCATTAAAATGTCCCAACAGTATGCACAGAATATAGTTGTTGTTACTCTTGTTATTAATGCTATTTTTAAAAAGTTTACAAAAGGCATAAGGAGAGTTACATACCAGGCTGGTTTTGGACATTGTTCTCTGAGGGAGTTGTTGGAAGAATTTGAGCATGAAAACAGCATGATGCCTTCACTATGGTGGACCTTTGGAGACATACAGGAGGAATATGAGAGGTTGACAAGGAATTGAACTAAGAGGTTATAAAAATTGTCTGGATGAGACAAAGGACCTAGACCTAGGGTAGAAGAAACGAGGGCAATGGCACCGATGTGGCAGATGTTACCATGCTATTTTGCATTTTGCTGTTGTCTTTGACTCTAGACAATATAAGGGTAGCCCACTTTTCCTTGCTCCAGAGTTTCCAATTCTGACATTTGCTTCCTTACTTCATTTGTTAGGTGCTCTGATATCGAGGGCATGGTCTATTCTTTGAGTTCAGTAAATTGGTGCTACTTCTTCCCTTTCTAAAGAAGAGAGGCTTATCCACCATAGCAACTGTCCATTTATTTTATTTTATCTTATCTTGTTTTATGTTTTATTTTTTAAGAGAGAGGACAAACAAGTGAACATGTGCATAGGGGGACACAGATGGAGAGGGAGAGAGAGAACCCCAAGCAGGCTCCATGCTCAGTGCAGGGCCCAATGTAGGGCTCAATCTCCAAACCCTGAGATCATGACTTGGCCCAATATCAAGAGTCAGATGCTTAATGAAGTGAGCCACCTAGGTGCCCTGCAACTGGTGATTTCTTTATGCAAGTCAGTGTCTGAAAGTTATCTTGGGCAATCTTTGTTCATCATATAAATCAATTTTTCTTTTACCAAATTTCAGAAACAATAGCAGCCATCTAATTCTTTCCTCAGTGTTACCTATATGTGCTTTACTCCATCTGGCTCATGTTATGGTAAAATTGAGATGTTACAACTTTTATTTTGGTAGTTTGTATGTTTCTAGGAATTTATTTATTTCCTCCAGGTTGTAACAATCCATAAAACTTAAAGGCAATCTAAGGAATGGTAGGAGATATTTACAAATAACATATCTGATAAAGTGTCAGTATCCAAAATTAATAATGAACCTCAAAAAATGAAAGAGAAAAGTAATATTAGAGGCTAGGAGAAGGACAAATCTGAAAATAAATTTAGCATGACTTCATTTCTTTATTTTAAAAAAAGAACTTATCAAATTTAAGACCCAAAACTTAAATGAACCAATCAAAAAATGGGCAGAAGATATGAATAGATATTTTTTCAGAGAAGACATACAGATGCCCAACAGACACATGGAAAGATGTTCAACATCACTCATCATTAGAGAAATGCAAATCAAAACCACAATGAGATACCACCTCACACCAGTCAGAATGGCTGAAATCAACAACACAAGGAACAACAGGTGTTGGCCAGGATGTGAAGAAAGGAGAACCCTCTTGGCGAGAATGCAAGCTGGGGCAGCCACTCTGGAACAGTATGGAGTTTCCTCAAAAAATTAAAAAAGAACTACCTTATGATCCAGCAGTTCCACTACATGACATTTACTTAAAGAATACAAAAATACTAATTAAGAGGATATATGTACCTTGATGTTTATAGCAGCACTATCTACAATGCTACATTTTCTACAGCCCAAGTGTCCAATGACTGATGAATGGATAAATAAGAGGTGGTATACACACACACACACACACACAGGGATATTATTCAACCATAAACAAAATTAAAATCTTCCCATTTGCAGTGACGTGATTGGAGCTAGAGAGTATTATGCTAAGTGAAGTAAGTCAATCAGAGAAAGAAAAATACCATACATTTCAGACATATGTGGAATTTAAGAAATAAAATAAATGAGCAAAGGAAAAAAGAGAGAGAGAGAAAGAGAGAGAGTGAGAGCCAAACCAAGAAACAGACTATTAACTATAAACCAACTGATAGTTGCCAGAGAGGATGTTGGTGGGGGAAAGGGTGAAAAAAGTGATGGGGATTAAGAAGGACACTTGTCATGATGAGCACCAGGTAGTGTATGGAAGTGTTGAATCACTCTATTGTATACCTGAAACTATTATGGTATATGTTAACTAACTGGAATTTAAATAAAAATTTAAAAAACCCTAACTTTTGTTTTGGCATTGCCAAAGCAATGCCAACTGCTTTGGCATTATTGAATATGGCAGAATACAGTATGCAGCAACCCCCGACATACTGTTAGCTTGTGGCTTAAAAGTAGGTATGGAAAACAGTCTTTCTTAGAAAGTTTAGGCCAGAGGGTATTATCTGGTGATGGGCTTATCCATAGTTGTTTATTTTAAGTAGAAATGAGACTTTTTTGGATGAAAATTTTGTAACTATTTTGCTAATCTAAAAGAGCTTATAACTAGATTCCAATTTATGGAAGTCTGCTTCCTGTGATGTTTAGCTTAATGGGCAAATAGGCAACCAAGGCCCATTATTCCTCTGTAAGTGCTTTCATTGTTGCATTTTTTGGCCCTTCTCCATGCTTAGTCCTTAGGAGGCAGCCAATAAATTAATGCTGCAACTGTATAAACTCAATAGAAGTCTAATTTGGCATATTAATATGTCATTAAAAACACTCTTACTGATAATTTACATGTTAAGCAAACCATTCATTTAGGAACAAAAAGTACCACATGTACCCATTTATCATTTTCTGAGTCTCTGCTGTGTGTGGCAAGCAATAATTACTGCTGGGGTCTTCTGACATCAGGACTGCATTGCTTTCATCCTCTAGGTACTCACAGTCAGACAGAGGTGACAACTCTATAAATTATTACAAAACAGTATGAAATGTTGCAATTGACATGTACAGAGAGTTTTTGTGGTATGCCTGGAAGGGTCTTATCAAGGCCATTTTAACCTAGAAACAGAAATCCTATAATATTTTTTTTTTCTTAGAGTTGGGGGCAATCATGATGCAAACTTTTAGCCTCTTTTCTCAGGCAAGTTAAATAAAACCATCTTTAAAATGAATCACAAACAGCTTGAGCAAAGACACTCTATCATTTACTAACTTAAATAAATGCTCATTATTTCAATAAATAATTATTGAACACCTATGATGGGCCAGAAACGGCCAGAATTCAAATCTTATTACCTGCATTTGATGTATTGAATGCTTATTTATATATTTCAGTGCTCTATGCTCTATATCTCCCACATTAACCAATTCTAGTTTTCAACTCTTATTTGCACCTTCTTTCTCAAAATATTTCCTGCATGGTAAGTTTCAACTTCGGATTGGAGTAGAACTGACCAGAATTTAGAAAAGCATGACTTTAGGATCAGGCATACTGGTGAATTATATTCTCAAAGGTTTTCCAATCCAAAAATGATTTTTTTTTCAAGTGGAAAATGGTGGCTGAGCATTTATGAAGACCAGAGAAATTCTAGATATTAAGGAATAGTCTCTGGGTTCAACAGAAAGGATAGGTCTTGGACTGTAGGCTCCATTGGGAACAGAAAATGGAAGGGACAACTGAACTGTTGTAACAGGTGGCTATGAAGAGGGCAGCATTAATGGAAAAACAGATACGTGCTTTTCCACTGTGCTTCCATACTACTCACTGATTGGTAGATATGAAGAATAAAATCAGGTTACTTTCTGACATTTTGGGGGTAAAAATGGGTTAGACTCAGTAAATTTAGCTATTATTATTATTAGATCCACATTCTATTCTCTAGTAGGAAAGAAAACTTCATATACCCTTGAGTGAAAAACAGCTCTTCCATTTAAGGAAAGCAGAGAGGGGTGGAACTCAAGCATAGAGGGGTGGAAAAGAGAAAAAAATAAAAAGTCACATGAGAAATCCTAGTTCTGGGTAATGACAGAGTAGCTTGGTTAGACTACTCTCCCATAGATAATAAGTATCGGATGTAGGCAAGTATTTGACAAATACAACCATTTGAAGGTCCTAGAGGGCAAACATGGACAAATAAGAGTGAGACTCATCAGTTGGCAACATTAGATTTGAAGACTCCCTCACTACCCCACATTTGATTAGCATGCAGTTCCAGCTACAGGATGCTGCCTGGTTAGAATGAGAGGTGAAAGGGTAGAGTTCAGGCTGGCAGAACAATGGCAAGTAGTGGGAGAGTTCTTAAAATGGGGAGGGAGCCACACAGAGAGTGTGAACGTACTGATGTACACATAAAATGCACCCAAATCCTTGGCTGGATGCTTAACTATGTCCACATAGGAGGAACCTGGGGATGAGGATGAAGAGAGGAAGTTCTACAAAACAAAACAAAACAAAACAAAACAAAACAAAACAAAACAAAACAAAACCCAACCCAGAGAAGCTGGACATTTAAAAAACTGGGTAGATATTTTAGCTTCTTCCTACCACAGGGGAACCAGAGTTTGGGTTTTAAGTCTAGCCAGATTAACTATCTTCTAATCAAATCTCATCATCCAGAAGAATATAAAATAATCTAGAGTTTTTACAAATGTATCACTGATAGTATTCAGATTTAATAAAATATCACTTTTTATGCCAAAAACCAGGAAAATGTTACAATATTCAAGAAAGACAAAAATAGAAACTGGCCCAGAGATGATCCAGATATTGGAATTATCAGGAAATGATTGCTGATCTTGTTATTATTATTATGTGTTTACAAGCTTGAAAAACTTACACATGTAATAAACAACCACATAGTTAAAATTGGCAGAGAAATAGAAACTGCAAAGAAAAAGTACCAAATGGAAATTCTAAAGCTGAAAAATTCAGTAGCCGAAATGAAAATTTTACTGGAAGCATTTAACAGCACAAGAAACTAGTGAACTTGAAGGCAGAACAGAAGAAATTATATAATGTAAAATATGAAAAGAAAAACAAAAAGTGAAGAAAGATGAGCGGACCCTGTGGGATTAACCAAGCAGTATAATTTATGTGTAATTGAATCCCAGAAAGAGCAGAGAAAGGCAATTTTTTTTTAAGTTGGAAACTTCTCAAATTAAGTTAAAGATATTAATTTCAAATCAAGTCCATTTTGTGAAGTTTTTCTTTTTTTAAGAGAGAAAGAGTGAGCATAAGCATGGGGTGGGGTGGGGAGAAGGAGAGGGAGAGAGGGCAGAGAGAGAATCTTAAGCAGGGTCTAGGCTCACTGTTGTGTCCAATGGGAGGATGGATCTCAGAACCCTGAGATCATGACCAGAGCCTAAACCAAGAGTGGGGCGCTCAACCAGCGGAGACACCCAGTTACTCTGTATTTAATGAACTGTAAGCAAGATAAATACAAAGAAAAGCACACAAGGAACATCATCAGACTTGCTAAAATTAAAAAAAAAAGATAATATTAAAAGCAGAGAAAACTATCACATTACATGCAGGGAGCAAATGATACAGACGGTGGTTGACTTCTCCTCAGAAACAATGAAGGACAGAGGTAAATGAACACTTCAAAGTGCTTAAAGACAAACATTGCCAGGACAGAGTTCTATATTTAGCAAAACCATCCTTCAAAAACAAAGATGAAATAAGACATTTACAGAGAAACAAAAACTGAAGACATTTGTTGCCAGCAGATCTATTATGTAAGAAATGCCAGAGGAAATTCTTTTCTTCAGAGTGAAGAAAGATTGTGCTGGATGGTAACCTGGATCTATGTGAGGAAACAAAATCACTGGAAAGGATAAATATTGAAGTAAATAAAAAAGAGGAGGTTTTTTTTTCTTTTCTTTATTTTTCAAAAAAACATATCGCTATTTTTTTTAAAGATTTTATTTATTTATTTGACAGACAGAGATCACAAGTAGGCAGAAAGGCAGGCAGAGAGAGAGAGAGAGAGAGAGAGGAGGAAGCAGGCTCCCCGCTGAGCAGAGAGCCCGATGTGGGGCTCGATCCCAGGACCCTGGGATCATGACCTGAGCTGAAGGCAGAGGCTTTAACCCATTGAGCCACCCAGGTGCCCCCAAAACATATCGCTATTTAAAGCAATAATCATTACCACTGCAATATGGGGTTTATAATGTTTATAGGTATAGTATGTATGATAATTATAGGACAAAGAATGATGGTAGTGAATTAGACCATAATATTAGAAGGCTTCTGCATTTTTACATGAAGTATTAAAATACTGTCCATGTAGATTGTCTTATGTTTAAGAGGTACATTGTAATTTTCAGTGAAACGAGTAAAAAATAATCCAAAAAGTTTAGCGCTAAAATACCAATAGAAGAATACAAATAGAACACCTAAAATATTTGATTAACAAAAAGGAATATAACATAACATATAATATATAGTATGACATAAAAATAACATTGTAAATCAATAAGAAATACACTAAAACCCCAACAAATGAATGGACCAAGAAGCATAAGGAAATAATCCACAGCTAAAGAAAAGAAAGGGGTCAATAAAGATGGGATAGAAGCAATTTATGAAGGAAAATTTCAGAAGAAATTTTTGAAATTATTAAAAAGCAAAGTTGTGCTGTTACTTGAAAAGTTAACCAGTAAGATTTCTTTAGGAAACATTTTTTAATGAACACTGAGAAACAAACTGAGGGTTTTGGAGGGGAGGGGAGTGGGGATTTGGGTGAGCCTCATAGTGGGTATTAAGGAGGGCACAGATTGCACGGGGCACTGGGTGTGGTGCATAAACAATGAATTTTGGAACACTGAAAAAAATAAAATAAAATTTAAAAAAATTGAGCAAGAGTGATGTCTGACATTGAATTATAATTTTTTTCTTGACATGCTGCAATAATCCTTTCCTTTTTTCAGGCCTTTAATTAATTCCATTATATTCAAGAATCTTACTACTAGCAATGTAAAAGCTCCTTTTTCTTTCTAACATCCACTAATGTTGTAAGCTGATGCAAACCACTGGTCTATTTTGTGCCAAGCACTGTGTTATAGACTCCAAGTGTTTTATCTTTACTCTAGATTCAATCTCATTTCATGGCTAAAAAATATGGAGACTCAGGGAGCTTAAAGGACTCAGCCCAAATCACACAGCTAGTAAGTGGTGAAGGAGTGAGCTGATCCTTGGCTCTCTGACTTGAGTGATCATGGGTTATGTCGAAAGATGATGGGTGATTCGAGTATGAACCAAAATAGGATAAAAAAGAGAGTAGCTGGCTAAAGACTCAAGAGTTAAGAATGGAAGCGTGTGTTACACATCATTGGGAAGGATCACTGCATACTGGTGGTTGTCTGAGTATCCAGGCAGTTGTTGTCTGGATTACAAAAAGATTATGATTAACATGGGATATTGATAACTGAAAAAAAAAAACCAAAGGGAGATACAAAATTGAAGAAGTATAAGAATGTAATTTGTGTGCATTTATTTGATCATCATCATATAAAAATAATGCTAGAATTTGAGTGTAGAGAGTAATAAACTCCCAATATTCAGTTACCTTCTGTGTTTGGACAGAATGAATACATGAATGAATCCCACATTGATCTTGCTTGTTCTTTATACTTTTTGATTTTCAACTTTTCTATCATAAACAAGTACTATTTTTATAAGGAGAAAACATTTTTCTAGAAGGAAAAAAAAATTGAAAGCACCACCATTTTGACTGCTCCGGGAAGAAGTATAAAAGAATAAACATAATTTCATCTGCTTTAAAGAGTATCTCTCATGGCAACTGCTTCTGAGAATCTGAGATCTTCTCTGAGGGAAACTGCTCATTAAACAATTTTCAATAATGTGGTGAGGAAATACAGCAAAGTTATTAAAGAGATGATGGCTCTCCCAGGGTACATATACCACAGGGGCCAGAACCACTCTTTAAATATATTTTCATTTGACTACTGCTCCTACAGACTGAGGCTGTATTATCATACCTAATTTTTAAAACTCTTTTTAATGGGGGTCATTCTTCTTGCCTTGAAACTGGTTTTATTACTTTGGAGTCTCTGTGGAGCCTGGTGATTTTACATTCTTTTGATACTTGCATATGGTTTGATTTTTGCTAAATCAAAGGATACAGTCTGCTTGTGATGGCTTTGGGGGACTTCTGACACCTCACCTGCTCAGTGGCTGTTGAAATTACCTAAAAGTGTATACTTGTTAATTGAACAAATTAGAGAAAAATTAAAAAAAAACAACCAAAGAACCTAGAAGAGGTCATGCATGGCAGTAAAATCACACTAAAGTAGAAATGTCTAATTATTATTATCTATCATCTATCATCTCTATCATCTATCTATCTATCTATTATCTATCTATCAATCAATCTATCTATCTATCATCTATTTTGAGCCATTGGAATTGAAGGAGATTTCAGGAATCTTGAGGTTCTTGAAATGAAGAAATATTATGGGCAGGGAGATGAGAGATAACCAGGCCATATAATTTTACTTATGGATAAGTTATTCTTGCCTCATTAAGTACCTACATTTTCTATAACATTCTGCCTCAGCTTAACCCTAGCCCAAGGAGTCTGTATGGCTTAACTGAAAGATTGTCAAGTCAAGAAACAGACATACATGGGTTAAAATTCCCTTTCCATCTCCTCCAGGTGTGTAACTGGGGGCAAGATATTCAGTTTCCCTCAGATCAATTTCTTTACCTGTAAGCTTAAGATGATTGAGCCAATAGTCTACTCTATGCCAAGCACTGTGCCATGTATGAAACTGATTTGTTTTATCTTTTAATCTGAATTTACCCCCAGTTGATGAATGAAAAACTAGTGAGGCTTATTGGTTTGTTATGGGGGTTAAATGAGAGAAGGCTAATAAAGTACAAGGCATAAGGTTTTATATCTCATAAGCACTCAATAAAGATTTGGTCAACCCTCCAATGTCCTTTGACAAGGGCAGTGCACACCAAGAGAACTAACTTGAATTGTAATTAATGACTTTAATTTCTTAAGCAACTATTTATTTTCTGTCTGTAAAGATGTGTTCCTTATCTCCCTGGCAAATTTCTATCCTATATTTCAGATTCATGATTTATCTATCACAAGGGTCTTATATATTCACTCTGTGAACACTGATTTCTCCTTCCTTCAAATTTCTGTATCTCAGAATTTATGCCCAATGGTCTGGTTTCATATATCATTCAACTGGAATTTTGGTCTATCTTGTAAACTTTGGATTCCATTATTTATAACCTAATTTTATAATTTACTATGTAAAGATCCAAGGCAAAATATTAAACATCTTTGTGTCCTAGTTTGTCTTCCCAAATACGGAGGGACTTAAATGTACTTTGAGGACTATGGTAGGTACAGAATTAAATAACATATGTGAAAGCACAAAATGCATATATGCATACAACTAGAATATCCACAAGTGCTAGTTCCTGTCCTCAATTTTCCCAAAGAACTCTAATATTTTGAAGCATGGATCATTTACTTTTTGTTTGTATCTATCACATGTTCATTATATCTATCACATGTTCATTATATCTATCATATGTTCATTGTTCCTCTGGACATATTGAACTACTTGCAGTTTCCTACATGTGCCATGCTAAGATCTGTTTTTTGAAATTTTTCATCTAACTGGCTCCTATTCGTCCTTCAAAACCCAGCTCAGGCATCACTTCCTCCTCAAAGTCCCTTGAGCTCCTTTAGGCTGGGGTTTCTCTCCACTCTCAAAGCACTATGTGTTTCTATTAATGTCCTAATGATACTTTATTGCTTATGTGCATATTTTCCTCCTTTAGTGGACAAGAACCTCTTGGAAAGTGATTTATTTGTCCTTTTATCCTTGCAGGACAGTTCAGGCCATGAAACAGGGATGATCAGTGAGTATTTGTAGAGAAAGACTCTCAGGAAATGAGTGCTGCCATTGGGTATAGGCTCATGTCACACCTTGGTGATGTCTGATTGCCAATGAATATGTTCAGCATTGTTACCCATTATGCTATTGGCATTTTTGGTGATCCTTTTCTTTGCCAGTCTCTGCTGTGTCTCAGACACTCAGATAGGGCAAAAGGCTTATGAACATTTGGCTCAATGGTCAGCCATCAAGATGACCTATGGGAATTAACCATAAGGGATAGCTTGCCTTTTTTGGCCACTATTTATGTAACTTATAAGTGTTGTAATGGTTCAAATATTACTTATTTGTATGCATGCAGTGGCTGATCTATAAAACATATGGTATTTTGAAATATTGATCTCTTCAGTGCCAGCAAGTAAGAGATATTAGTGTAGCCTGGGATTCCATTTGTAACCGTGGGATTAGAGTCAGAGAAGTGGAAAATTGGAATAGACCAAAATTCATGTGAAGTGGAAAGTACAGCTGGCAGTGGTGCTAAAGAAGGAGAATAACAAATAAGGGAAGCATTATTTTAAAAGCTGGCTTAACCATCAAGTGGGAAAGGAGCAGTCAAATGAATAGGCTTTCATTGCCTTAGCTTCCTGTGCCTCCAGGTTGGTTTTGCAGACTTAAATTCAGCACAACAGCTGGAGAAGGCAAAACCAAATTATTTGGAAGCAGGAAAAGGTGGCATCCCTATGGATCTCTGTCACATCTGTCAAACAAGTCAGTGGGGAGCTAAATTCCAAAAGAAGTCAGTTGTCTTGAGGAACGATTGGAGAAACAATAGCACACTTTCCTAATGCTTGGAATTATACCCAAACTGGACCCTTCAAGTTTTTTTCAATGTCACTTTTGCTCTGAAGCATACTGAAGCATACTTTCTGAATCCATACTGTCATGTCCTCCTTCAGAACTGATCCTTTCCTTTCATCATTAAACTCAAAGATTCTTTAATAATGCCCCAGACTTTTGACTTCATGTGTTTATCTTTCGTGTCTGCTTTGGACAGGGACCAGGTTTTACTTGACCTTGTTCATCTACAGACACAGTATCTAGCCCATTATTTGGTACATAGGAGGTGCTCCCTAATACTTTTTGATTGGCTGGATGAATGCATCTAGAAGGGTTTTAGAAATATTTTGTTCATATTCTATCCACCTGACCTTTAAGGAATCTTTCTTTTTTAAGATTTTATTTATTTATTTGAGAGAAAGAGAGAGGGAGAGAGAGGGAGAGGGAGAGAGCACACAAATGGAGAGGGGAAGAGACAGAGGGAGAGGAAGAAGCAGGCTCCCTGCTCAGCAGGAAGCCTGATGTGTGGTTCAATCCCAGAACTTTGGAATTAAGCTGAAGGCAGACACTCAACCGACTGAGCCACTCATGCATCCCTACCTTTAAGGAATCTCTATTCAAAAAAGTATTCCCCATCTTAGATGGGACTGAATCCTCTTTGATTGTAAGGAAAAATATTAAACTCTAATATTTTTCTCTTTAAGAGAATGGAGATGTACTAGATAAAACAGGAAAAGAAACTGACTGAAAAGAGATACTTTAGGTAATATATGTAAAATTAAAGAATGGTCCCTTGCTAGCAATTCTAATCTTTGGTACTTCTTTCTCTAGTAGCCTCTTATAGGTTATGGTCTACCATGTTCCTGAAATCAAGCCGCACAGTATCATCTGGAAGATTCTAAAGAAAGATTTTTACAGTAGGCAGAGACAGTAATATTCAGAAACTATTTCATTTATTCTTCTACATTTCTTAGTCACTTTTATTTGAGAGATCCATGTGGCTACTGCTGGTCAATGAGCTCTTGGGAAGTGCTGTGTCTCCCTTCCACCCCGAGGCAGTGAAAAGTCCATGCCAATTTATACCTTTCTCTCTTTCTGTTATACCAACTGAGGAAGAGGCATATCTCAGATGATGTTCCAAAAGATAGTGAAACCTTCCTCAGCTTGGTCCGTGAGTGACTATGTGTAACAGGACCCCTATCAACCCATGGAGGACATATACCATAAGGGAGAATAAACTTGTGTGATAAATAACTGCACTTTTGGTGTTGTTTTCCATGCCCTTATAACCTAGGCTCTCCTGACTAATACCCATCACTTACGCATTTTCAGTAATTCCCTTTTGCATCTAATTTGAGCCATCCTTTACTCTGTTAATCTAATCTTGTCATTCCAGTTCTTATATTCTATAATGTTGTAGATTTATTATTTTTAAAATATTATTTGTTATCTATAGGGACTTGCAGGGGCCAGGTGGCAGTTGTTTTTGCTTGGCTAGCAATTTCACAGTGCTCTCAGAATACACATATTGGGGATACATGTATGGGTGGAAGGTTCATAAGAGAAATGAAGACTTTCAAAAAAAATTCTCATGATTTGAAGGAAACTTCATGATACAAAGAGATAGCTTTTCATATAATGTCATTCTGATTGAGAAAAATCATCACATACCTAGTATTTGCCTAACACTGGATTTGCTAGATGTCATAATGGGGGCTGGCAGTGGAAGAATAAAGGATTCTAAATCATGGTTTCTGTTTTCTAAAAAATATAAGCTTTACTGTTTTGAGGGTGAAAAATATGCCATTGAAACATTAGTGCAACAAAACAGGAATATACTGAGTAATTTTTCATTGAGGCCCAAATAGATAAAAGTGAATCTTCTTTTTTTTTTATGATAAAGACCTTTATTAAACATTTTGAAAAAGAGTCAAAGAGAGTAAAAGAAACTGTAACAAACAGGAAATATCCAATATTACCAAAATAACAACCTTACACAAGACATTCATATATTTGTCTCCTCCCTATTCATGAGCTTCTTTAATTACCATGTAATGGGCAAAGAGAGAAGAACAGAAATTTTCTTTTCCTTTTGTGTGTGTGTGTGTGTGTGTGTGTGTGTTTCCATTTTGTTGTATCTTATTTCTTTTCAGTGAATATGCTTTAGAGTGATCAAAGTTTACCATCTTTTCTTGCTTTTACCAGCATGGTGATATCTCAGGCAACTGTTCTTAAAGAACTGTTTTTCTCTGCTGAGCAATAAATTCATGTGAGTCATGGTAAGAAGGAATTTCTCAAAGGGACTGTAATTGGAACTTGGCATTGAAAGATATGATACAAGGAATGGGGTGGGAAAAACATTCAAGGCTTTGAAAAGAAAGTTTAGAATGGAAGAAATATGGAAACAATGAGCTAGGTAGACCCAGGGATAGATCTTAGAAAGCAGTAGAAGTTGTCCTGGGTTTTGTGGGTCTTCTTACTCTTCAATCAGAACTATGACTCTTTACTATTTACTTTTTTTTTTTTAATTTTTTTTTTAATTTTTATTTTTTATAAACAAATTTTTATCCCCAGGGGTACATGTCTGTGAATCGCCAGGTTTACACACTTCACAGTACTATTTACTTTTTTAAGTCACTTAATCTTGTGCATACCCTATTGCCAATTTTATAGTTTTATTACAGTGATTAAAATGTGGGGACATTTCCAGTTTTACTAAGATAATCTGGATTTCAGTCATTTCTGTATTCATACAAATGCTCAAACTCATCTCCTAGACAATCTATCTTTATCATCATCTATCTTTTTTTCTTTCCTCCATTGCTCTTCCTCTGGCTCTTAACACAGGATAGACATGCAGGCTGAGGTGCAGCAAAAAAAAAAAATCTCTATAAGAATCACTCATAGTCTGGATAGAACTCTCTCAGGGTGTTTATGCTCTCATGTCTTTATTCAACTCTGTTCATTCCACAAGTGGTTCTGAGTGTCAGAGATTGTGCTAGTTATTAAGGATATAAAGAACAAAGCATTCTCTGCTCTCAGGGCACTCATAATGTTATAAGGGAAACAGACTTATAAAATTATTTAACACAGTGGGATAATTATGTTATATTTATGACTGAGAAACAGTAGAAGACTTAGCTCATGAGAGATGAAGTTCAAAACTGGCTAGAATTTCATATGTCAACTGATCTCTGTTTTTCACTTTCCTAACTTGGCTTCAAATGAAATGTTTCTTTTTGGTTAATCTGATCCTGATATCTAAATATTGACTCAACATCTGTCACTAGGCATGTCTAAACCAGCCACACAGCACAATGAAACAGGAATTGAGGTACTGTGACTCCCCAAAATAATTTTGAGAGTATTATTACTAAAAGAAGAGCAAAGTGATATAAAAAGAGAAAAAAACAGCAAATATTTAGTATTTGTGGTCAGCCTATCTGAAAAGAATTGTAGAAAGCCATAGAATAGACTAGAATGTAGACATATTCTGAGGGAAAGAGTAAGTATGTGGGCAGGTATGACAAATTCTTCCTTCTCCCTCTCCAGATTAAATCTACCCCTTTCTCTCTATCCTGTTTTGTGTCCCAGGAAAATGAATTCTATGGGCTATCCCAGCCCAGCTCCCTTGCCCTATGACTTCCACAATCCAAAGATGGCAAGGTGGAAATAAAGAGAGACTGGGATGTTTATTCCCTTTGTTTCTTCCTTTCTGTGTTGAGGTGGCAGTGACTGTATTATTCTCCAGAAGATCAGAGCTTGTGGTCTGTGATCTTTTCTTACAGCTATAGTTATTGTTACAGCATTATAGCTATAACTCTCACAGGGTCTTGCCCTCTCAGGCTAAGGGGTAGGGTAGCTATCTGCTGTTGCTGGTCTTGAGGTACTTCACCATTCTCGGTTGGCTGCCTTTAACTTCATTCAGATCATTTAAGTGTAGGAACGATTACTCTGCTTGAGTGGAGTCTGTCTCTTGTTGGGACTCCTAATGCAGGATGGGACCTAGCTGCTGGTATTGAATTAAGATACAACTGAAGGCACAGCCCAACATTTGGAGACTACAGAAACAGATGATGGGTAACTGCTCGGTTGGGTAGAGTCCACATAGCCTTGTGGACATATTAAATGGTAGCCCAGGAGCATACATCACATATTCATAACCAAGTCAGGCAAGGCTGATGGCAAAAAAAATCAGGGTCACTACATTGGAAAATTTTGGTGATCACTAGTCACATTGCATTTCAAGTAGCAATATTTTCATTGGAGTTAAGGACCACTTTTAGTCTTAGGGTGCAGCTTAGTGAGGTAAAGTGAGTTATCCTTCTTAGAGGTACTGAGTTTCTGAGAAAGTAGCCTTTGTGGGATTGTTGATTAGAGAGCATCTCTGGAGTTACAAACACCACAGTTCATAGGAATGATGCTACTTTTACTTCAGGGAATTATTTAAACTTTCCAAGTCTCAGTTTCCTCATCTATAGACTGGGGATAATGATATCTACCCCTGTGTATGGGCTAATCTTGCAGCGGCCCATGGGGGTCATAGACTTGGCACAGATGTAGTTAAAGATTTCTCAGTGCAGTAGCTGGTCCATTATGTACCCTGTAGTTAGAGGTTTATGAGGTGCATTCTCTTGCCTGCATCCTCTTGTGGCAGAAGTCTGATTTTTAGAAATGATACACAAACAATGTGTCAAAAGAGACATAAAAAATACCTTGAAATAAATGGAAATGGAAACACAACATACCAAAACCTATGGGATGCTGCAAAAGCAGTTCTAAGAGGATAGTTTATAGTGATAAATGCCTACATCAAGAAAAAGAAAGATCTTAAATAAACAACCAAACTTTGCACCTCAAGTGACTGTAAAGAGAAGAACAAACTAAGCCCAAAGTTATCAGAAGGAAGAAAATAACAAATATCCGAGCAGAAATAAATAAAATAGAGACCAGAAAAAAATCAATAGAAAAGATCAATGAAACTAAAAGCTGGGTTTTTGAAAAGATAAACAAAACCAACACACCATTAGCTAGATTAAGAAAAAAAGAGAAGACTCCTGTAAATAAAGCCAGAAATGAAAGAAGAGACATTACAACTGGTACCACAAAAATACAAAGCATCATAAGAGACTACTGTGAATAATTATGTACCTATAAATTGAATAATGTAAATTAAATGGATAAATTTCTAGAAACATATAACCTATCACAATTGAATGATAAAGAAATAGAAAATATGAACAGATCAATAAGAACATTGAATTAGTGATTGAAACTTCCTAATGAAGAAAAGGCCAGTACCAGATGGATTTGTTGGCAAATTCTACTAAATATTTAAAGAAAAATTAGCACCACTCCTTCTGAAACTCTTCCAAAAACTTGAGGCTGAGACAACACTCCTAATTTTACAAGACTAGTTTCCCTGATAACAAAATTGTATAAAGACAATACAAAAAAAACCAGCCCACAGACCAACATCCATGATGAATGTAGATGCAAAAATTCTCAGCAAAATATTAGCGAATATAATCCAACAGCACATTAAAATGATCATACATCATGATCAAGTGGGATTTATCCCTGGAATGTAAGGGTGTTAAACATACACAAGTTAATAAATGTGATATAAAACATTAATAACATGATAGATTAAAATAATATGATCATCTCAATAGATACAGTGAAAGCATTTGACCAAATAGAACATCTTTTCATAATTAAAATGCTCAACAAATTGGGTAGAGAAAGAACATATGTCAACACAATACAGGCTATATATGATAAACCCACAACTAACATTATATTCAATGGTGAAAAGTTTAAAGTTTTCTTGTAAGATCAGGAACAAGATAGGAATGTTCACTCTCATTATTCCTTTTCAACACAGTACCAGAAGTCCTGGCCAGAGCAACAAGGCAAGAAAATGAAAAGAAAAAAAGAAGGCATCCAAATAAAAATGAAAGAAGTAAATTTTTTTTTTGTTTACAGATAATATGATCTTACATACAGAAAACCCTAAAGACTCTACCAAAAAAACCAAAAAACAAAAAACTGTTAAGTTCAGTTAAGTTTCAGGATATAAAATCAATGTACAGAAATCAGTTGCATTTCTACACACTAACAAAACCTCTGAAAAAGAAATAATGAAAACTACAATAAGTTTTGTTTGTTTGTTTAGTAACAAAAATAATAAAATACTTAGAAATAAATTGAACCAAGATTAAAGATCTATACACTGAAAACTTTAAGACTTTGATGAGAGAAATCAAAGAGGACCCAAAAAGTTTGGAAAGCTATACCATGTTCATAGATTGAAAGACTTGATACTGTTAAAAATTTATACTGTCCAAAGCTATTAATAGATTCAATGCAATTCCTATAAAAATTCCAATGGCACTTTTCACAGAAATAGAAAGAAATAATTTTAAAATTTGTATGGAATCACAAAATATCTTGATAGCCAAAGCAATCCTGAGAAAGAAGAAATCTGGAGGTATCACACTTCATGTTTTCAACTATACTACAAAGATGTAATAATCAAAAGAGTATGTTACTGGCATGAAAAGAGACCCTTAAACCAATGGAACAGAACTGAGAGTCCAGAAATAAATGCTTGCATTTATGGTCAACTAATATTTGAGAAGGGAGTCAAGAATACTCAATAGAAAAGGAAAGTCCCTTCAGTTAAAAAAAAAATGTTGGGAAAACTACATAAACTCATGCAGAAGAATGAAATTATATTCCTATTTTATATCACTAAGAAAAAAATAAATGGATGGAGGACTTAAACATAACTGAAACTGTAAAACTCCTAAAATAAAACAGGAAAAAAACCTCTTTGATATTGGCCTTGCAAAGATTTTTTGGATATAATACTAAAGCACAAGGAATGAGAGCAAAAATTAATAAGTGGGACTACATTAAACTAAGAGGCTTCTGTGTAGCAAAAGAAATAATAAAAAATTAACAGGCACCATATGGAATGGAAGAAATTGTTTGTAAATTACATATCGGATGGGGGTTAATATACAAAATATACAAATAACTCATGCAACTTAATAGCAAAACCCCTAAATAATCTGACTTACAAAAAACAGGCAGAGGAACTAAATAGACATTTTTCAAAAGAAGATAAACAAATGATCAACAACTACATGAAAATATGTTTGGCTTGACATAACTAATTATCAAGGAAATGCAAATCTAAACCATAATGAGATACCATCTCACAACTGTTAGAATGGCTGTTACAAAAAGATAACTAACAAATGTTAACAGTGATATAGATAAAAGAGGAGCTTCATGCACTATTGATGGGGATCTAAATTGGTGTAGCCATTATGGAAAATAGTATAAAGTTTCCTCAAAAAATTAAAAATAGAACTATCATACAATTCAGCAATCCCACATTTGGGTATATATCTTAAGGAAATGAAAACAGAATGTCAAGGAGATTATTTGCACCCCTGTGTTCACTGCAGCATCATTCAAAACAGCCAAGATATGGAAACAATCTAAGTGTCTGTCAACAGATGAATGAATAAAGATCTGATTTTATATATATATGTATATGTATATATAATATATATTATATTATTATATGCATCATATATATTATTATACGTATCATATATATTATATATTACATACATATGATTATCCATCTACCTATCTATGATGGAATATTATTTAGCCGTGAGAAAGAAGGAAATCCTGCTATTTGTGACACCATGGATGGAACTTGAGGGCATTATGTTAAGTGACATAAGTTAGAGAAAGACAAATACTGAATGATATAACCTATAGGTAGAATCTAAAAAGGCAAACTCAGGAAGATGGGTAGAGTGGAAGTTACCAGGAGCTGGGGACCAGGTGGGGGAAATGGGCAGATGTTGATCAAAGGGTAAACACTTTCAGTTATAAGAGAATAAGTTCTGGGTATCTAATGTACAGTATGGTGATTCTGGTTAATAATACTGTACTATATACTTGAAAGTTGGGAACAGAGTAGTTCTTAAATGTTCTCACCACAAAAAGAAATGGTAATTATGCAACATGATGAAGATGATAGCTAATGTTATGGTAATAATCATTTTCCAATACGTAAGTATATCAAATCAACATGTATACTTTATGTGTTATATGACAGTTATATCTTAATATAGCTGATAAAATAAAAGACATAGTACACAATCTCAAAAAGCAAAGCTAACCATTAAGTTGTCTTGGTTCTGAGTGACCTGAACTAAGGAACACAGATATATAAAGTTCATCCTGAAGAAAGGGCAACATCCTTCTCAGAGTCTAGGGCTGAGTCAAGTGGCCAAGACTGAAGGCAAAACATTGCAGTTGGGTACAGGGTTTGGTGAGTCATTATATTACGTCGATTATATTACGGGACCAAAACCAACCAATGAATCAACCAACCAAGAAAAGTCTGTGATAGAAATCCCACATCTAGAAGTATTTAGCAACCCCAAAGGGTATAAACAAATTTAATGAGGGAGATAGGTTTCCTTAGCATTGTTCTAAATTCAGTCATGCCATCAGAGTCATTACACTCCATAGATTTCCATCAGAGTTCCCATGTTGTTTTCAGGATTCAGAGTTAGCTTGTTCTTGTATAAGAAATCTGGATGACAATCACATAATCTATTGAATAATTTATTCATAAATGGACCTATGAGTTTTTGCATTTCTTTTAAGATTTTCTCCCAGCCCCAGAAAAATCAATGTTAAGATTACATTAAGAGTTACTTCTAGTGAAGGATTTTATTGAAAAGGTCATCTCAGTAAGTACTCAAAGAGGCCTAAAGTACATTAGGGAGTGAATTTGTGTACCAAAGATATGAGTTACAACCTTATCTAAAACAAATAATATTATAATATTGTAACGAGAATGAAAAATTCCATTCTGCACATGCTATTAGGAGCAGTTCAGGATTAGAACATAAGTGAAGACAATCCAATTAAGCAAAGTATTGGTTTAGGGTTACATGTTTGAAGCACTCCATGGCTCCATCCAGACCTTTACATTGGCTCTGACCAGAATCAGTGTCATGGCTTACTATCATTTGCAAATTTATGGAAAATTACAACACAGTATAACTTGCTTTTAAGACATAATGGTTATGTATTTGGAAACTAGGGTAAATTATTCAAGCACAAGCTTTGACTATATCCCTAAGTTGATACGTCAGTGAATTAATTTGTCAAACTTTGATAAGAAGTTGCAATGCAGAGTGTTGAGGTAAGACGGAAGGGGAATAAACCACGTATATCTACACAATGTCTGTCAAATGTTTAGTCAAATAGGCAAATAGGGCCTGAAAATTCAGTTGGCTTAGGGTTTTGGGGGGTGTGTTTTTGATTTTTTTTTTTTTTTGCACTTGTACAATGTAGAAAGATCAGTCCAACCAAAGGATCTGGCAGGTCTAATTTTCTATACTTTCAGTCTGTGTGTAGTCCTGTGGGCTTGGGGAGGGGAGAACTTGGAAGGAAAAGCTATGGCTCTTGTATGTAGAGCACAGTGAATCATGATCTCAGTGTTTCAGACTGGCACACCCTCTTCTTTATGTCCCCCCAGACCTGACGCTGACACAAACTGACAATTTATTTTTGCTAATTTTCCAAAAGGAGTTAGTAGAATGAAGAGCAAATGAATTTTCATATTTTAACTGATTTTACTTATTTGATTCATTCATTATTTCTATAAGAATTTAGCAAGCCACTTCTGTATTTCAGACCCCATTTTAGGCATTAGTCACATGAAGATAAGTAAGACATGATCTCAGAAAGCTTATGGGTAATTGTGAAGGGTAGTGTCACTGAGCTAGGTAGAGCGGAAAGTAGAGAAGTTGCCAGTTCTTGCCAGGGAGGGATAAGGTGGCACTGAGTATGTTCTAGGTGAAGGCAATAACTGAATCAGGGCATAAAGATGGAGCTGTGGCAAAGCCTGGTAACTTCAGTAGCTATTAGTAAAAATTCAGCTTGGCCAGAGAAGGAACGAGGTTGGGAGTCTCTAATTCATATTAAAGGGGACTGGAAGAGATTATGCTGAGTGAAATAAGTCAAGCAGAGAGAGTCAATTATCATATGGTCTCGCTTATTTGTGGAGCATAAGGAATAACACGGAGGACAAGGGGAGATGGAGAGGAGGAGTGAGTTGGGGGAAATTGGAGGGGGAGACAAACCATGAGAGACTATGGACTCTGAGAAACAAACTGAAGGTTTTGGAGGAGAGGGAGGTGGCATGTTGGGTGAACCCATTGGTGGGTATTACGGAGGGCATGTATTGCACGGAGCACTGGGTGTGGTGCATAAAGAATGAGTTCTGGAACACTGAAAAGAAATTTAAAAAAATAAGAATAAAAAAAGAATTTAGACTTCATTGTATAATCTCTGGGAAAAGATTTAAAGGTAAGATTAAAACATGGTCAGGATTACATGTTAGAAAGGTGCCCAAAGAGGGAAGAGATTTGATCACGTGTTTGCAATTGGAGAAGAGGGTACTAGAGAGGAAGATATTGCAAGAATAGTTATGGTTAACATTTACTGAGCCTTAATATGTGCAGGACATATATGGATTTTTTTAAATTTAATTTTTACTATAATCCTGATGATAATTATTGGGAAACAGTTTTAAGAAACTAGGCAGAAAGTGGCTGTCATCCATCCAAATGAGAGAAGATGAATGTTTAGACCAACAATATGGCAGCAGGGATGAAATACAAGAGTGTACTGTGCACGTGAAATACGCATGATTTGTTGGGGATTGGCTACTCTGCACAGCATTCATTTTGTACTGTAGCTCCAGATCTTGGGATGTAATAGGAGTTCGGAAGATGTTTGTTAAATCAACTAATTTCTGATCAAAAGGACTTTTTTTTTTTTTTTGGTGTGTGAGCTCTTACACAAACTACTTTATTCACCAGAAATCATATCCCTGAGGTTCACAATGGAGCTTGAGTATTTCCTTAAATGGTTAAATCTCTTACAATCATTGTTCTGACCTCTCTCAAGAAAATAAAAATGATTTTGGCCTATTATCCCAGGTTTCCTGAGAGGAACCATTATCATTAATGGATAGCATCAAAGAAAGCTCCCTATACTCCCTTTACAGATTGAGGGAGATGATTTCTATCCCAAGCTAGATCACAGCACTTCTGACAGCAAGAGAATTTTGGACTCTTCAGTTAGTTTTAATTCATTTGTTAATTAGTTTCATGGCTGCTGTCTACTACAAACCTATCTTTTGTTAGTCTTTAGGCATTTTATTTCCAGTAATAATAATTATCCAGTAATAGGAAATTTAGAAATCTATTGAAGAATCTCATGACTACCATGGATCCAGGGAGAAAAAGCTGAAACTTTGCTCACAACTCAAAACCAGGAACTTGCACACCTGTCTGCCACCATCCTCACCAGTCAAAAGCTTTGTGATTCTCATTATTGGTTACCTGGAGCTGATGCTATCAATATGGAAGCCATTTTTCGTTTGGTATCCAACTTTCTGACCACATGCTTATGCAGGGAAAAAGACAGGGCACTTTTGATTCAGAAAGACATCTTACCTTAGTTTTCAGAGAGGCTTCTTCCATTATAATAAAGGTTTTACTATACAAGAGAGTAACATGTACCATATGAAGCAATTTATGGAAGTCATTTTATTTAATTCACACAGTGGCTCTGAGGGCAAAGTATTCTGTAAGGAATTTAAGGAAAGGTAACAACAGCCTTACAGAGGTGATGAGATGTGTCCATTGTCTCATGGCACGAATTTAATTTCTTTAATTCCTGAGCTCATGTTCTTTAAGTTATGTTATTGAGTTTTTCACATCATCATTATCATCATCTTATTATTATGAAAAAGTGATACCAGTTGTAGGCAATTTGGAAAAATTCAGAAGAATAAACCCCACCCATAATTCATTGTAAACATTTCAGTTTATTTACTTAAGTTTTTCTTCTTCTCACCAGTTTTGTTTTTCTATTTTTACATGACTATGAATACACTGCATAGGTAATTTTGTATCACTTGGACATATTTTAAACCTTATTTTGGGAGAGAAAAAAGTATTTAAATATGATGAAAGAAATTGAAAATAGGAAGGAACATAAGCTCACAGAAGTGGAGATACTTTGCAAACCCAAGAACACATCAATCATTACAATTTATTTTGAAACACTTTTGCAGTCTTAAAGAAACAGCATCCTGTCTCTGCCAATACTCAGATTTAGAAGACACCTGTGCCATTATGCAGCCAGACCTCCTGAGTCTCAGTAAATTACCATTAATTTTTCTCCTTTCCATGTTAGTCAAATATTATCATTTATGAGGTTATTATGACAGTTAGATACCTTTCTCTAGATAAGGAAGTGGTCACTAAAAAGTGAAGTTGTGTGGACTGTATTTAGAACAAAATTAATAATGAGACCTTCTTAAACTCAACCAATAATGGAATTATGATAAAACTAGGAAAAAATGGATTCTAGTCCATGAGATTTAGAAACTCCTTCCAAATAATATTTTGAAATGGCTATTAGGAGTCAACTATTCCCTGGTGACTGATAAATTTGAACCAGAAGGAAATTTTAAATATTTTAAACGATTTATTTATTATAATCTAATCTTCAGATTCATTGCCTCAATACATGAATCACCATATATATATATATATATATTTTTTTTTTTTTTTTTTTTGGCCAAGCAAGTTAGCACATGCTCTGAAAGCCAGCCTGGGGGAGCACAAGGATTTGAGCAAACATAAGTTCTAATGCCCTCTTTGCCACTGAACTACCTTTAGAGATGACGTTTCACCTGCCAAGTTTTTGCTTTTGGATATAGAGCAGTGTGATGGTTTAGCAACCTAAGTCAACACAAAGAATCAATCTATATTATACCCAACAAGAGTTTGCACAGCTGTGATTTAAACTATATAGGATTGATAACAGTATCAATAACAGTATTGATAATACCCTGTTATCAAATGTGGAGTTGGTGAATTGCTTTGTCCAAAGCTATAAATGCAGCCTTCCTTGTCCAAAGTGGGGGTCAGTAATGCATGCTCAGCTGAGGAGGCAGAAATCGCAGTTGATTGGTGAAGCCTAGTCAGAGACCAAGTTGTTGGCCAAATGTTGAAGAAAAGATTCATATTTCTGAATTGAAAGTCAAGTTGGTTCTACAACCAAATATGGGTCATGTGTCATAAATAAAAATTATCGAGAGATCGTCACAACTTTGACAAGAATATGTATGTTCCGAGTGGCCGACTCACACTTCCAAGGGGTCATCTTAAATAAGTCACAACACAATATTAGATCCATCTCTAGCCAATGAAGTAAATTTAGGTAATTGAATAAGGCCCAGGTACTCAGGTTGATAAGCTACCTAAGACAGGTAAATGACAAAGATTTTAAATAATACATGTGATAGGGACATGACTACAAGAAAGCCACAATCACTGTGACCCAGGAAGTTATTTCAAATAACTTTAGAAAGGGCTCTGGTTCAGTTAATCGTTTTCTATTCACTTGGAGTAACAACTTTCCTGTCATTCTCCTCCACTCAACTATAGGCTATGGGTTTTTATTTAAGCTCAGATTTCAACTTGTTTTTGAGATATCACAATAAAAACTCTTTGAAACTCTTGTGTTTCCTCCATGATAGATATTTTTCATTTAGCTTTTTAGATGACATGCTTTTGTGATGTATCTTTTTTTGTCATTATTCACATCTCTTTTCCTTATTTTAAACTCTTTTCCTATACCTTATTTCTCTGGTTATAATCTTCCTGAGGGCAGAAGTTAAAACCTGGGCTTCTGCATTTCCCCATTAGGGCTGGTACAGAGTCCTGTAGGCAGTACTTACTATAGGGATGGTGGTCAGATAGTGAGAATCAACAATCATCTTTAAAGGAAATTTTTGGTGGATTCTCCTCACTGCACTCCTATTTTCAGTATAACTTACTTGGAAGATTTGTTGTTGTTTTCTTTTCCAAAAGAGAGGGAGATCTACGTGATTAGGTAGAAGATATGAGACCTGGAGTTAATGCTGTGACTTACAAGATTTTCTACTGTTTTAGTTGGGATGATGAAATAATTTATGTGAAACCACTTTATAAACTATTATGGCCCTTTAGAAGTAGTTGCTTTTATGCATTTAAAATTCTGGGATCTGACAATTGCTTTGTAGATTTTTTTCAATACCTTTAATATTTGTACAGTATTATCTCTAAATTAGTATTAATATATTTCGATCTTTTACATAAAGACATTCTGCATGCATCATAAAACAATGTTAGAGTTGAAAGCATAATGAATACCAAAAATACCACAGACTGGGGGCCTAAACAACTGAAATGTGTTTCCTCATAGTTCTGGAGGCTGGAAGTCCATGATCAAGGTGCTGGCAGAGTTGGATTCTTCTGTGGCCCCTCTCCTTGGCTTGCACAGAGCTACCTCTTGCTGTGCTCTCACAAGTACTTTTCTCTGTGTGCTCCTCCCTTGTATCCCTTTCTTTCTTAATAAGGATAGTCTCCTGTATCAGGGTCCCAGCCTTATGACCTCATATATCCTTAATTTCCTCTGTAAAGGCCCTTTGTCCAAATATAATCACATTGGAGTTTAAAGCTTCAACACATGAATTTTGGGGAGAGGGACACAAATCAGTCCATACCAGAAACTTTATTGGGTTTAACACAGTCCCCTTCATTTTATAAATGAAGAAAATGATGTCTGGAAATAGGAAGTAACAGAACTGGGACAGACAGATGTAAACCTGGCTCCAATCATGCTCTCTCCCTCTGCCCCTCCCCCTACTTGTGCTCACTCTCTCTTTTTCACTCTATCTCAAATAAATTTTTAAAAAATCTAAAAAGTAGATATAGAAATCTTCTTCACATACATATTTTCTAGTTAACAAGACTGCCTAGCTTTTGTCCTAACACAGACATTAACATTCAATTTGGGATGAGGTAAAAACATGTGTGATCTGCTGGCTGATCCCCTGTCTGTCCTTACCCGCATTCACTGGAAGAAAACCATGGTCCTTTCATGGTCAGGCTGTTCTGCCCTCCACTCCCAACCCACACTGTTGCCACAGCCAAGGTGACCTTGGACACTGGTGTCTTCATTCTTCTCTTTACATGGAAAATGAAACTATAGAATAGGCAGAAAACTATGGTGAAATGGGCTTAATTTTTTAATAGAAACTGTGAGGGACTACTTATTGCCCAAACATCTGTTTCCTTCTTCATAGTAATAGAAGCCCCATTAAAACAAAACCAAACAAAAAAACAGGCATGTGGCTACTTAACGTAGAGTCTGAGATTCTCATCCTCCTTTGCAACTTACTGTGGAAATATGACTACATCTGGCAGAGATAAAGACAATTCTTTTCCAATTTTGGAGATAGTCTTCATGACATTAGTCTGCTGTCTTCCTGGTGTTGGCCTCTCTGAAATAAATAATAAGTTCCTTCCTTGTTTCCCTATGACCAAAATAAAAAAGTTATTTTCCCTATCCTTCCAGATAATGGGAGTGCAGACCTAATGGCTGGAACTCAAGCAATCATCTTGGACTATGAGAGAAAAGGCAATTCTGAGAGGGTCAGAGAAACAAAATAGAAGGGTGTATCCTTCATATTGTGTGAATCTGCTCCATCCATCTGTTCTAGCTCTGGAGAGAGAGTGGAAAAAAACGTCTCACTTATTACCATTACATTAGGTTTTCTGACACAGACAAAAAGCCCAACCTAACAAATTCAGAAGTCCTTTAACACGTAGAGCAGTTAAACTCTTGGCAACAGACACTTTTGTGCCTTTCCTATGAATGCAGAATATTTTAGTTTCTTTGCTTCAGTGGTCTAGCCTGGGAACATGTTTTTTTCCCTGTGTAAATTGTTTTGGCACTTAGGGATCCAGAAATCATTTTAAATATTCTCTAAAGAACATGAAATGAATACATGCCATTTTTACTACTTAAAATCTATTTGGGTGGAGAGACTATGCACTCATGTAAAAAGGGCCCAACATAATAAAGATTGTGTTCAGTTGGTTTTCTTCAGGGGAGTAGACTCCAGACTCCAGTTGTCCTACAAGCAAGTTAGGGTCATTTCTGGTTTCTGCAAGGGCTCCCTTGTAAAGACCTTACCCCCATTGTCTTTGGTTTGTCCAATATAACACTGAGCAGTTAGTTGACGTTAATTCAATTAATAGATTTATTATCCCTGATTTTCTAGTTATTTTATACTTCGAGGATCATCTGAAATGATTTTCAGCATTCTAAAGATTTCCTCAGGATATTTTGAGGGTTTGAGCTTCAGTCTTTCCAACTTCTTTGTTGTCAGCAGGAAAAAGGAGAGACAAAGAATGCCAAATCTCCAGTTAAAAAAAAATTACTGGAAATTGTGCATAACACTTATTGTGATGGTTGAAAAATACACCATAATTTTGGTATTCAAAGTTGTTCTTTACTGATGTTGAGCATCATTGCACAGTATCCACGAAGTCTTCTTTGGAGACTTAACAGACATTCATTTTGTTCAAAACTCTTGTTATCTTCTTATTTATTTACTTATTTATTTACTTCAAGATTTTTTATTTATTTATTTGACAGAGAGAGAAGAAGCAGGGGGAGCAGCAGAGGGAGAAGCAGGCTCCCTGCTGTTTGAACAGAGAGCCTGATGTGGGGCTTGATCCCAGGGTCCTGGGATCATGACCTGAACTGAAGGCAGAGGCTTAACCCACTGAGCCACCCAGGTGCCCTGGTATCTTCTTATTTAAAAGCAACACTTCCTCAAACTATGTCACTATCCTGCAAAATACTTTATATTTTTTGTAATTGAATAAGTAGAGTGCAACATCAACATACTTGAAATTCTGTGTAGACCTCATTGATGTGGAATTAGACCTTAATATTTCTGATTATAGTGAAGCCAGAGATTTGCAAACCAACAATGACAAACTTCCAGCATTAATCAGGGAAAGATAAGGAAGAAAAGAGAGCCTCAAAATAATTAGCTGCTGTTTATTCTTTTTTTTTTCTGCATCCAGGTGTTGAACTTTGTTCTCCGACTTTCTTTCTCCACAGGAGGGGCAGCTCGCTATAAGTAGTGGCAGCAAGATGGCATCTCCCACTGAGAGACACTTGTACCGCTTAGAGATGAGAAAGATGCACTATTAAAGGTGGGCATTTCTGCTGTGTGTGGGTTCATGCATGGCTAAATATATCCCACATCTGCACTGGCCCTGGAGACTGCCTCGCAGCATGTCTCAGCATCATTCTTTGTGGGAATTCGCATTTCATGTTAATTATCAGAGAACCCTGAAACGAAGTTGAGAATCCATGTTGACTATACTTTCCAAACACTTATGTATAAATGGCATTGGTTCAGCTCAAGAAATAAATGCATTTTTTTCCTGATCAGGAAGGATAGTTTGGGAGAGCCTGAGATTCACGTTACAAAATGTTAACTTAATGTGGTGGGTTCCAGGGAGTGGTCGTGGTTTTTGAACAAGATGATATTGCACTGGGAGATGCGGAGTCTCAGATGAGATGAAGTTTGGACCATAAGGAGAGTCAGCCCTGGTGACCTGAGAAGCCCCAGCACCCTGGACTTGTACATTTGCCTTTTATGACGTATCTTGCAAAGAGGTATCAGTGCAGTTGTGGATGGTGAGAATGTGAGAAAAGAAATCCATGAGGATTGAATGGGATTTTGAGTGTGGAAAGAGTTATAAAATACTCTTGGGGTACCTGGAAAAGGTTTGGAACTTCAAAAGAAATAGAGAGCAGAGAAACTGCCAGAGCAATAGACCAATGAGGAGGAAAGGGATGGTAATTAGAAGATAGGGACCCTTTCTCAATAGAGGTTAGACCTGTTAAGGAGAGGGAACAGTAATGAAAGAGATCTAGGGGGAGAGACTTGAAGGGGAAAAGAACTTGAAGAAGCATATTTGTGACTGATGGGAATCAATCCCCCAGAGGGATCCAAAGGAAAATGTGGAACAATGATAGGGAATTTGGTAGAGTGACATGGGGATGCTTGGGAGCAGAAGAGTTATCCACAGGTTGGAACACACATGCTTCTTGGACTAAAGCAGGAGGCTAAGGGCATGGAGGAAGAGATAGGGAAATTACAGGTACCATGGGAGGCTGAGGAGAGACACTGACAGAAGAGTGGCCTGGATGGGCAGTGCAGAGATGAGGGTGATGGCACGATGAGGACAACTTTATCAATACAGTGTGCACTTTCCAAGAGAGGGAAGAAGGGTCATGATTCCAAGAGAGACTAGGATAGAGAGGATAAAGCCCAGGTGGGTGTCTTCAGCAAGGTCAAATAGAAGATTCAGTCATTTCCTGAGACTGACTAGGACAGTGGAAGTGTGGATGGGACAGGGAAAGTGACAAAGTTTTGAAAACTGACAGTGACACAGGAGAGAGGAAATCAGAACAAAAGCACCAAACATGATAGTGCAATTTCATGAAAGGCTCCGATAGATGAGACTCGTAATGTTCTTCTGCAATACTGGAAATGTGCTGCTGGAATGTGGATTGAACAATGAGGACTACTCCATTAATCAGTGCAGAATTTTCTAGTGAGACTCATTCATTCATCCATTCAACAAATGTTATTGAATATTTGCTTTGTGCAAGGCATTTTTCCAAATTCCGGGTGTTCAACAGAGCATGGAAAACAGTTGTGAGACTCAAGGACTTTATTGTCTTGAGCTGGAGGATGAGTAGGAAACAAAAAATAACCCTGAGTTTTGATAGGGAGCTATTCTTGTGTTGGGACGCAAGACCCTCAAATCCCACCTGGAAGGTTAGGGACTAGGCAAGGAATACATTGTGTAAGGTGAAGCCAGGAATAATGAACAGAGCATTCACAACAGAGGTAGGGCCCCACAAAGTACAGGGAAAGGATCTAGAAAGGGCCTAGAGAATATTGACTGGACTTATAGTATGTCTGGAAGTGCGGACAGATTGAGGAAGTGGGTTACAGAGTGGTTTGTTTCTGCAAGAGGGAAGGGCTGGGAGAAGCTGCAGAGGCATGCCAACAATTGTAAAAGGAGACTGATGTGTGGTCAGCCTTCAGCTGATGAAAGTTAAAGAAATATAATTGGCCTCCTGGTTGCTTTTGGGCCAGGGATATTCAGTTTTGTGTCCCCTACCAGTTTCTATGGGAGGTTGGCTTGTGTCGAAACAAAGCAAACCCAGTTCTTGAAATCATACCTAGGCTTGAACCACAGCTCTGCATCAACTTTCTTGAATCACAAAGTCTTCATCTTTAAGACTGGTATAGTATTTTAGTTTCCAAGTTATTGTAAGGACCAAGTGGAATCACTTATGAGGAAAGTGCTTGGTAAATTTTAACTTGGTAGACAGTGATTATTTGGCTTGAAAATGCTTCCTAGAGCATTCCCAAGCAGAAAAACAGGCAGTTCACATCCAGCTGTTAACATGACTCTCCATCCCAGCATTTTTCTTCCCAAAGAAAGTGGAGAATCATTAACTCATCACCAGACCATCAAAGAATCTAGCCACTTTGTTAATTTCTGAGGCAATATTCAGGTAATGAGTTTTCAACACTAGTTGCCTATGACTGGAAGCTTTGCAAGCTCATGTCTGAAGCACAAACCAAGACGCAGCTGACAAGCATGTGTGAGACCAGCGGGAGGGGACTGGGCATTTCTGCTGAGAAGAACTCTTTGGGGTTTATCACACTGAGGCGAGCCTAATCCAGTATTAATTAGAATTTAATGATTTTGCAAGCACATTCAGGAGTTTCAGCCGCCTACAATCATAGCATGCTCATTCTGTAGTGGTGTTTTTCTCTGGAATTTTTCTGGCTGTCCTTCCCTAAACTCTTTTCTCTGCTCCACCTCCCACATACACTACACTTCAAATTCACCCTCAGTGGCAGATGTATGATTCTTTAAAATATGTAAAAGAGGTACTGCGTTGTCTTAAGCAGCTTATATAAATTCAGAACTCAGGTAGTTCCAAATCCTTCTGCATTTACTCCTAGGCTCTACCATATAGGAAACATGTTTCATTTGTATGCAAAGCAAGAACTTGAACTATATGCAATATTGATTTTTTTTAGGTTCTTTTTAGATACATGGTATGCTATTTGGTTATTTTTCTCCTTGACTTTTGATCTTAAAATTTTGGTCCAATATTTTTTGGAGATGGTTTACTTATTTTTAAAAATCCTTGTTTAGTAACAGATAGATAGATTAGTTGCTACATTCATTCTCTCACTATAGAAATATTTATATTTATTCATGCCACAACCAGTTGTGCTAGGCAGACATGGAGAGGTATTGTAAACCTCACTTGGAACTTGAGGAGCCTGCAGCCCAAGTGGGATGGAATATTTGAAAGAGGAAGGGCAGAGCCCAGAGGAAGGACATCAGTGGTGACTGTCAGTTCTGGCATAGGGGAAGTGGTGTCTCGTTAAGTCCTGAGGGTAAGTGAGAGTTGCTGGTTCAGAAGGGGCTGGGTGGAACCCAGGGCAGGCAGAGCCCACAACTTGTATAAAGTCCTAGAGGTGAGAATCTGCTTGATATGTGTTAGTGAGATGTCAGAATGGATTTAGGGGGTACAGAAGTGGAGTGATATCGAGAAGAACCTTCCACTCTATGCTGAAGACCTTGACCTATTATTGCACAGGCAATAATGAATTACTGATGGATTTTAAATGGTGGGATAACACAGATCTGCATTTGGCAGGAATAGGAAGAAAACCTGGGGTGGGGTCATTAACACATTGATTAAGGAGATCATTTTAAGGTTCATGAAATTCATGTGGTAGGTTCTAGCACCAGGGTTTGATGGAATGCTGGGAGCCCCCTTCTCCAAATATCTTTTTTAGGGTCACATGAATCCTTACTGGGATTCAAACAAAAGCAAATTTTTTTAGAGCTTTCTTTAAACAAAGCAACATCTGGGATGGATTTCAAGACTATCAGTCATTCAGATCTTAGTGTAAACATGCTCCATCCTTCTGGTATTCTCCCAAGCTTAGAAGAAATTGCAGCTTGGTGAGATTTTAGGTTTTAGCAATGTGATGACATTGGTAGGATCATTTTGGAGCCTCAGTCATTAGAGAACACTGAACAGTAGAGGATAGGATGAAGGTTTGCCTGCCTAAAGTATGTGGAATGTACCCTAAAAGAGGTAGAAGAGGGGGTCAAGGGGCCAACAAGATCTAACTCACTCAGCTCTTGCTCCCTAGATTTGACCCTGCTTCGTGGAAATGACCTGCTGGGATGAATTTTATTACCACTTAGAATTTCACCGCCATTCTCAGACAGCACCCCCCTGAAAGCCTAGGGTAAGGAGTTATAGGCTAGAGAGGTGAGTAAGCAGTGTGCTCTTTTTAGGGTCCTGAGGATTTACCCACAGCATCTACAAAGCAAGGCCTTACCTGATGTTCCTCAGAATCAAAACCATCTCTCAAACGAAATTGAGCAAAAAGGTGTCCATTTCTTTCACAAGAGAGGATTTCTTCTTGGGTCTTGTCAGAATTATATGGGCCATGTTTACCTGTAAGTTCAAAGAAATTTAACAGCGTAGAAAGTGTGCTTTCCGAGGGCTGGTCCCCCACAACACGAACAGGTATCACATAGCATGTGGCCCATCCCAACTCATAGAAAACCAGTAATCTTGGATTCACAAACTCAAAGAATTATTATGGAATTATTTGAAGTGAAATTGATAGACAGTCACGACTTAACCAAATCTCATAATGAGTTGTCCTGGGTTCTTAGCAATCAATCCATTCATTTACTTGATTATGTCACACATAAATGACTATTTGAGCACTTTTTCTGGTTGGGAGCTTATAAAATATATTGATACCCCTTCTGTTAGATTCTAAAAAGTCATTTAAAATTAATTAACCACTTCATTCTTTCGTTCAATAATAATTTAAAATGAGAGTGTTCTTGGATCTTTCAATCAAGAGCCATCTATCTGGTGAGGCATGCACAAGACCATTCTAGAACAGGCTCAGATGAAGTGTCACAGGGGTACTGCTGGTAGAAGCATTGCTTTGAGGGGATCAGGTTGGGATGTGTGGAGGGGTAACGTTTTTACTGGACTTGGAAGAATGTGAAGATTTTGACATTTAGCGGAGAAGAAGATTCTTGGGCTTTGCGTAGGAGCAAAAGCATAGAGGTCAGAAAGCAGAGATTGGATGAGGGGAATAGTGAGTCTTTTTGATGTTCTGGGCATAGTGTGTAGGAAGAGATGCAATAGGACACAAGATTGGAAAAGTCCACTGCAGAAAATCTGGGCGACCTCGCACATCAGGCTAAAGTGTCAAGATTTCACACAAGATTTTCAGAATGGAAGTGATTTGATGAGTTATGTTTCATGGAGCTTACTAGGGTAGGAGAGCTGCAGCCTGAGCCTGGAAGGCCCAGTGAGAGTGAAGATGCTTGTGGAATGCCTTCGTTTGTCAGGGTCCAGGGAAGACAGTGTCAACCCCGGCACTACTGACTTCTTGGGAGGATGCTCCTCTGTTGCTGCTGCTCTGTGTGTTGTGGAGTGCTTTGCACCATTCCTGGCCTCTACCCACTGAGTGTGAGTAGCACTTCTCCTGGTTGTAACAACCAAAGTGGTCTCTTATTGAGCTGTTGCTCAATGTCCCCTTGGGCCAAAATTGCCCCTGTGGAGGACTACCAAAGTAAAGGATCCTGAAGCAGTCCAAGAAAATAGTAATAAGTAGGGGAGCTAAGATTCTACTGGGGCCCTTCCAAATGTACAAGGTTCCAGCTTTCCAAGTGATTAGCACTGTCTTATGTCTCCACTCCATCCCCTGGCACGTAAGCACATGTACGCACATAGACACATGCAAATACACATACACACATATCATATGCACAGGTACAGGCACACGTGCACACATGATACACACACATGCATGTGCTCACATGTGCGCATGAGCACATATATAACCTCGATTGAAATGGAACCTACTGAACATGAGTATGGACATGAGTATGGAGGTCAGATCATCAGTAAGTGTGAGCTGTGTCTAGAGTGCAGGGCAGGGGAAGTGGCCTGGGAACTGTTTTGGAAGCTTTCACTCTTAGCCAGTCGTAAATCCTGATGGACAGGGATGGAGAGATGGTGACTTTGTGTCAGTGATAGTGGGACTGACAAGGACAAGGTGATCGTCCAGGCCTGGACCCTGTGGCAATATCAGGGATGACGAGGGATAACGGAATCTGCTTCCTTTCCTTCTGCCCATTGGCATGACAGGCTCTGGCGTACCAGAGATGGGCAGTGGAGACAACTAAGGTTTTGGGGAAGGTTTGATCTCATCTTACCACTTTCTAGATCTCTGAGACCCACAAAGAGTTTGAGTTCAAGTTTTCTGAGCCCCTGTTTCCTTATCCATTAAATGGGGCCAATTCAGTTCTTTTCAGTACAGGAGTTAGGGTATTATAAAGAACCTGGTAGCCTGTGTCACAGTGTAGGAACCTGAGAAATGATAGCTGTTGTTCTTATTATTTATATAAGTTTAAATGGTGTAGAAATATTGCATCTAAGATGATTTACATAAAGAGAAGCCTGGCATCATCAAGATGGTTGACTCAACACATTTGTAAGTTTATCCATTTTTTAAAAAAGATTTTGTCAGAAAGAGAGAGCACAAGCAGGGGGAGTGGCAGGCAGTGGGAGAAGCAGGTTCCCCACTGAGCAAGGAGCCCAATATGGGGCTCAATCCCAGGAACCCAGCATCATGACCTGAGTCGGAGACAGAGGCTTAATCGCCTGAACCACCCAGCATCCCTGTAAGTTTATGCATATATATATCTTTTTCGTTTGTTTGTTTCTATTGGATATTACTTGTCTGCATTTGTATTTTATTTATTTTTTTTAAAGATTTACTTATTTATTTGAGAGAGAGAGAGAGAGAGAGAGAGAGAACATGTGGGACAGAGGTGCTGGAGGAAGAGGGAGAGAGAAACTTAATGCCGAATGCACACTGAACTCCGAGCTGATGCGGGGCTTGATCTCAAGACCTTGAGATCACGATCTGAGCTGGTCACTTAACCGACTGCACCAGCCAGGCACCCTTTCTGCATTTTTAAGCTCAAATTTTTAAGTGTTAAGTTTTACTTCTAAGAAAACCTCTATTTCATATGACAAGTCAAAAATAGAGTGTTTATCCCTAGGTTTCTAGGTTATTAGTAAAAAATGTCCCATTATGCTGATCAAATTAAATATCTCTGTGGTTTCTCCCTGAGTTATAAAGCCCTATGTTAGCTGTCTTGTAGACATGTTTAAATTCATCTGTGTCTACAAAATCAACTTTAATAAAATCTTTTGTGAGTTTTCTTAAATACAAATCACATTTCAAATGTATATGCATTTATGATTGTGTGCAGTCATGTGTAATATATTTGCACACACACAGTCACACACAAATATGCACGCTCTTTGCCTTTGCTCTGTCTGCTAACTCTGCAAATTTATCCAGAAAGCAGTCAGACTTGGCTGGCTCAATTGATCAATACAACCCACTATTTGTTTTCCTTTGCATTGTTCAAGTGGAAACAAAGCTGCTATTTCCTTGCATTATTTTTTCCAAGAACCCATCTAGACTTTTTGCATGTTAATTGCCATATTTGATTTGCTCAGGTTGATTTATAAGGTGATGAGCTTTTAAAGACATTTCTCACAGGACATTTGTTTTCTTTGACACTGTTTTGCTGCTAGAAACTGAGTGTTTTTGTTACCCAAGGCCATGACTATTGCTGGTTTTATTAATTGGTTGATGCATTGGAACTTATTTTGAATGAATATTGCCAGGCTTATTATAGCTTGTGCTTTTCTTTCAGGTCATTTTGCAGATTATCATCTTATATGGTTTCTACTAAGCAATTAAGATCAGAAAGTCTATTAAAAATTAAATTTTAAACAAAGATTTCAGAGTTATCAATATATACTGGGATAATTGCTTTTCAGAAGTATTAGGGGATTACTTTCATAGCTTTGCCCCTTATTTCTGTTGAAGTATGTTTGTTATGACCTTGGAATTATTCTTAAAACCATCTCCTTCATCATCCCTATACAATTCTAAATAGTACTTTGGGGGAAGACAGGTAGCAGTTACTATTACTGTTGTTTCTATCAGAGCCCCCCCCCCCCCTTTTTTTTTTCGAGAGATAGAGAGACAGAGAGAGAGAGAGAAAGCATGAGTGGGGAGTTGGGGAGAGGGGCAGAGGGAGAGGGAGGAGGTAGATCATCTTAAGCAGACTCCTTGCCCAGCAAGGAGCCCCAACCCAGGGCTAGGTCTCACCACCAGGAGATCATGACCTGAGCTGAATCCAAGGGTTAGATGTTTAATCAACTGAGCCACCCAGGTGCCTCTCAAAGAGATTTTTTTTAAAATCAAAAGTTACTCAGCATCCGTAAGCCTCAAAGATCTATCCTTCACCTGGAAAGTGGAGACAGTAACACCTCCTTCATCCAGTTGCTAGAGGGCTATATGTGCCTACAGAAAAATGAAAATGTGGGCTAATGGGGCTTCTATTAAGGATTGCAACCATCAAACCGCTTCTTTCTCAGATAGGCAAACTTTGCTGTTACAAGGAATTTGGTCTTCTTCTTTCCAAAATGATTCCTCAACACTTGCCTTTGTTCTCCCATTCCACTCTCCAGTTGAGACTTCCATGGGAAAATTATGGTCCCAGTTGGGAAACCCTCATGTCTGCTTCACCTTAGTCTTTTGTATCTCTACTCCAACCCTCTGCACCCTCTCCTGGTGTGACCAGGATCAAGTGGCCAGCACCTCCACCAAGAGCCCCCTGTAGCCTGGCTCGGTTCTCCCACCACACTCGAGGACTTTGCCCCACAGATTCCTCTCTCCCCTGCATCTTCCATTTTTCTCTAGGGGTTGACACTGTTAATGTAAAAATAAGTACCAATCTAATAGTACCGAGTCTAATTGTAAATAAACCTTTCAGTGATACAATTTGATCTCTCCTTATCTATTGCCTCATTTCTCTGTTTTACTTTTCAACAAATCTTCCCAAAGTAGTTGCTACACTCACCATTGTCTATCCTCACTTACAGCCTCTCTTCTTTCCATCACTTGGCTTGTGTTCTCACTACTCTAACTGCTGGGTCAAGAGTACCCAAACTCCTATGGACCAAATCCAGTGGCCATTTTTGTCTTTACCTCCCATGACCCCTCAGCAGGATTTAACATAATTAACTACCCCTTCTTGAAACACTCTATTCTTATCCTTTGTATCCCTAAGGTCTTGATGTTTTCTTCGTGTCACTCAGGACATTGTCCACCGGTTGCTTATTGAAAGTAGGTGACCTCTGCTGTTGGCTTCTCTTTCTCTGCTAGCCCACTAAATACCAGAATACCTAAGGGCACTGGGGATGTTGTGGTGTAGTATAGGAGTCCTCCTAGATTCCTCTCTTTAGCACCACATTGGATCCATCACTATTTACTCAAGATGCTCTATGGTATGTCTGACATCGATCGACTCTGCATGTCCCACCTCCATCCCAGTCCAAACTAACATCTCCTCCTGGCCCACTACTGCAACCCATTCCTAGTGGGGCTCCTCACCACTCTTTTGCTCCCCTGAAATGGACTCTCCACACAGCAGCCGAAATGATCTTTTGAAGGCATAAATCATAGCATTTATTCTTCTTAAATTTTACCCTGTTGAATTTATAAATCTTATCTGTGGCTTTCCATTGCCCTTGGAATAGAATTCATTCTTCCTAACAGGGCCTGTGTATCTGACTTCTCCCTTTTTCTTATACTACCCAATCCTCACCAAGTTACGGCCACACTGATATTCTAGTTTTACACTGAACAAAGTCATTAAATTTTGGCCTTTGTATCCACTTGTTTACCCATAGATTTGGGGTCTCAAAAATGGTAACTATCATTATTAATTACTACATATATCCTCTTTTCAATTCCATTTGGAAACAGTTTTTAGAATCACATTTTGGGATGATGGGTCATTGACACTGTTTTTTTATAACCAAGTTCCATTTTGGGGGGCAACTTTTTGATATTATAACCCTAAGCCTAGAAATTTGAGCTGTGCAGGTGATATAGTAACACAGTAAGAAACAGGATGTTTAAAGCATAATTTGAAGGTAATTCAACAAGATCTTTTTATTAAAAAGAGATTTAGCGGATAAAATTTTTAATAGATCAGAAACCATTCTATTAGGAGTATAGTAGAAGCCCATATTATAAAAGACTTTCCAAATTTTTTAGGGCAAAGAAGGGGAAAGGAATATGAAGATTCATATAATTTTTTTCAAGTGTAATTCTAAATCAAGTGTTTTAAATATTTTTCTGATGTTGCAAATAAAAGAAACATTTAAAATTATTTTAAATTTTAAAGAAACATTTAAAATTATTATAATATAATTAATATAATTATTATATTATAACCATTATATATTATAATATAATTAATATAAAAATATTAATATTTTTCAACCAAATTCAATCTTTTATGCTTATTGCTCTGCAACTTAACATTTTCCACTTAAAACATACTATGAATAACTTTTCAGGTTAATATTTAAAGATATCATTCATTATTTTAGTAGCTGTAAAACATTTAATGCTGTGAGTGTACCATAATTTATACACAGTTTTTCAATTTGTGGGATATTTAAATTAAGTCCAGATTTTCTTTTTTGCCATTACAAACAGGGGCTGCAATAAATATACTTGATTACATAACTCTTTAGACACTGATACTCTTATTCCTTGTTTAGATATTTTTCTTGCTATAAAATTTGTTTCTATTTTATTTATTATTATTATTTTTATATCTAGCACAGGGCTCAATACAGGGCTCGAACTGACAATCCTGAGATTAAGACCTTAGCTATGATCAAGAGTAGGACGCTAAACAGACTGAGCCATCCAGGAACCCCTATAAAATTTGTTTTTAAAAGTGAGATTGTTAAAGTTATCAGTCTCTGTCACTTTATGCCAACTTGATAGGTGAAAATTGTATCTTGCTTTAATTTGCATTTCCACAATTACTAGAGGGGATTTATTCATTCAACAAATATTTACTAAACACCAGCCATGTACCCAATGGTGTGCTGGAACTGGGTTGTATTGACTCATGACAGCTGATGGTGCTTAAATTTTTCTAATACCAGGTGAGACAATGTTACATTGGTTGCTTAAAATCCACCAAGCTGGGAGATTTTAAGCCTTGTAATTAACAAGCGCTAGTTACCCACTCCCCAGCCACTTGTTAAGTATTTGTTAGCATAGCATTATATAGGTAGCCTCTGTTCCACGTTTTTTTTTTTTTTAATTAAAGGTTTTTTAAAATTTTTAAAATTTTTTTTAATTTTTTTTTTTTAATTTATTTGACAGAGATCACAAGTAGGCAGAGAGGCAGGCAGAGAGAGAGAGGGAAGCAGGCTTCTTGCTGAGCAGAGAGCCGGATGTGGGGCTGGATCCCAGGACACTGGGGTCATGATCTGAGCCAAAGGCAGAGGTTTTAGCCCACTGAGCTACCCTGGTGCCCCTCTTCTACTGTTTTTGAATGCACCAGTGATCCAACATCCCACTGGTTAGAGAGTTTACATTCTTGATGAGGGAATAGTGATTCAGAAAATAAACAAATAAATTGTACAGTAGGTTAAAGATAATACGTTAAAAAAAAACAGAAGGGAGAGGGAAGAGGAGTGGTGTGTGTCTGTGTGTGTGTGTGTGTGTGTGTGTGTGTGTGTGTGTGTGTGTGTTGGGGGAAGTATGCTATTTTCCATAGAGTGGTCTCAGTTAGGCCTCTTGAGAAGAAGGCTTTGAGGACTCGAGAAGCTGGTGAGGGAATGCAGAAACATGGAGGAGCAGCATTCAAGGTCAAGGACACATCAGTGTGAAAGTCCTATTTAGGAGGGCAGCTGTGTTTCTAAGGAAGCGCAAAGCAGGTATGTGATTGGGGTGGGATGAGTAAGACAGAGATTCATAAGGGAAAATTCTGAGAGATAAACTAATGTAAGGTCTTTTGAATAGAGAGATTTTGAGGTTTTCAGTAGCAGATGACCTGACTTTACTTATAAAGAACATGCTTTCTAAAGTTTAAGTGTATTTTGAATTTCTTCTTTTGAGAATTGTTTGCTTATATCCTTTACAGATATACCAATTGGATCATTTCAGTTTTACTTGTCAATTTGCAAGAATTCTTTATATATTAGATATAGTTATCCTTTTCCTGCTATATGCTCTTGCAAATACTTTCTCTCAAGCTGTAGTTTGTCTTTTGACTTGAAGGTTTCCTATACTCTACTTCTATGCAATTTTGCAGCAAATAGGTAAATCACTCCCTTTATATTATCTGGGTTTCCTATCCCATTCAAGAAAATTTCTTCACTGTGCAACGATGAAACTTTTCTTCTTTTTAATATTGTCGGATTAATATTTTTTGTTTTTATTTTTTGCATTAGGTTTTTAAGCCATATTTAATTTATCATGAGATAAGAAATTTGCTTAAATTTACTCTATTTCAGGTGTTGGTAAACCATAGCCTACAAGTCAAATCTGGCCCACTGTCCATTTTTTAAAATAAGGTGTTATTGGAACACAAGGCCCATTTGTTTATATGTCGCCTTTGGCTCTTTTCTTCCTAAAATGTCAACGTATTTGTGAAAGACACTGAATGCACTACAAAGATGAAAATGTGTATTATCTAGCTAATTATAAAAAACAAGTTTGTTTTGTTGATGGAAAGGTGCTATTTCAACATCACATTTGGAAAATCACAATTTTCTTTTTTTTTTAACATTTAAAAAAAGATTTTTATTTATTTATTTGACAGAGAGAGAGAGATCACAAGTAGGCAGAGAGGCAGGCAGAGAGAGAGAGGAGGAAGCAGGCTCCCTGCCAAGCAGAGAGCCCAATGTGGGGCTCGATCCCAGGACCCTGAGATTATGACCTGAGCCAAAGGCAGAGGCCCAACCCACTGAGCCACCCAGGCGCCCCTCACAATTTTCTTTTTTATTACAATATCATATTTACTATACATTAACTTCCAACTACATATTTTATTTTGTACTTTTGCTATTTGTTTCATTCACTGATCCATCTATTCCTGTGTCAATATTAGTATTATAATATATATGTGTAGATTTAAAAGCTTGGAAAGCAAATTATCTGCCATTCTTGGTTTTCAAATATTTCTAGGAAATTCTCACACATTTATTTTTCAATATAAAATTGAAAAAAAAATTCCAGTTAAAAAAAAAAAATGGGGCTCCTGATTGCTCTTCTAGTAAATAGCATGTTGGTTTGGGAAGAATTGCCAAATCGTGCTATATCTCTCTATTTACTGATGTTTTAGTTTCTTTTTATAAAATTTTATAGCTCTTTTTATATAGACCTCCTAATTTGAAGTTAAATTTAATCTGTATTTTGTGGTTCTTATATCTTCTATTAATGAGATTTTCTCTTTACATACTTACTTCTAACATGAAGTTATTAGCATTAACATATAGCTATTGAACTTGTATTTGGCCACCTCACCAAATTGTTTAATTATTTCAAATACATTTTTAGTTGTCCTTTGTGTTTTCTAGTCAAAGTATCAAATAAAGATTTTTTTGTTTAGTGACTATCTAATCTCTGTTGGAATCACTACTCTGCTTAATCATAATGACTTTCATCATCATTATTGTTATGCTTCTTGTCGGATATTGTTAATTAGACCTCACTGTGGAGCATTTCTTTCTTTTCCTATTTTGCTAAGCGTTTGCATGAGGAAGGGTTTCTAAATTTTATTAAGTGTTACTTTAGCACATGGTGAGATAATCATGTTTTTTTTTTCTGTTTAACTTGTTGATATAAGAAGTTGTATTGATTAATTTGCTCAATGTTGAATTAGTAGTTGTGGAAAACTGTTCTTAGTTAGAATGTGACATTTTAAAATATGGTATTATATTTAGGGTGATTCTGATTTATTAGGAATTTCTATATCTATCTTTATAAGACATATTTACGTTGTTACGTTTTGATGTCTAAGTTTATACCCTAGCATAGGTAAAATAAATAAAAGAAAATGGTGGTGATGGTGATTGAAGATGATGGTTATGATGACCAGAAATAGACTGAGCCTGGGTGGCTTAGTTGGTTAAGCGTCTGCCTTTGGCTTAGGTCATGATCCCAGAGTCCTAGGAATGAGTCCTGCATCAGGCTCTTTGCTCAGCAGGAAGCATGCTTCTCTCTCTGCCTGCTCTGCCCACCATTCCCCCACTTGTGCTCTCTCTCTGATAAATAAATAAGTAAAATATTTAAAAAAGGAAAAAAGTAGAACTCACCTAGAAAACCTTCTGTATTTTGTACCTTTCTAGGTGGTAGATCTTTATAACCTATTAATACTTCATTAAAATGGATTAATCTTAGAAATTTACATTTTCATAAAAATGACAACTTTCTGTCCATTAAGTTGAACATATACTCTCCTGTTACTCTTGCTTTTTTACACTTACAGAGCTTTTTCATTCTTGGTATTTCATATTTTAATTTCCTTTTTGTTTTGATTAGGAAGTTATATTTCTTTTCTCTCTTAAAAAGGGTAGATTTTATAAAAACTTTTTTAGTAGTTTGTTTATTTCATTAATTTCAAGTTTATGTCTCTCAATTTCATTCTTAGGTTATATTATCCTATTATTTTTTTCAGTTTCTTCTCCTTTTTCTCTTTATTAATAGCAGTCCTACTATTAAAAAGTATTTTTAGGAATACAGATTGTCCTCTGAGTACTATTTATTCCATATGTTGGAATATAAAACAATCTCTTTTTTGTGTTGTCATTACTGCCTTACCCAGTTTCTTGTGAACTTTTTTGAGTCATTCATAAACGAATGAACAAATCTATAATCTCCCCTTAAATTTCTGTTTTGAACTTCAGTTTTTTTTAGAAAGATATTTTTTAATGTCCAAGTGTTAAATTTCTTTGGATCAAATTTTTATTGATGATTTCTTGATTTTTTATGTGTAAAGAATACAGCCTTTATCATTTCTTTCTGGCATCTACTATTCTTTTTTCATGCAGGAAATAACATGATTTTTTAAAAGCTACTTTATACACTTAACCAAAAATAGGCTACTGTCTATCCTTCCAATTAGATTTGATTTTTCACTCCTTTCAGATGAGGAAGACCAGAAGGAGGACTCTTTGCTAGGGTACTGTAGAGACAAAGATCTGCAACCTGTCTCCAGTTACTGTCTCCAGTATCCAGACAGATGTCTCCAATCTGCATCTGTCTCCACTGAGATGCTGTGAACAAGAACTTTCTTCCCCAGGCCGTAGGTGGCAGTCAGAGGATGGAGACAGCCCAGTGGGGAGGACAGATGAAAAGATCACATATCTGTGCATTTCCTGCTATCTTCTTTTTAAAGCCATTTAAATAGGGGATTTTTTTTTTTTTTTTAGGACATTCGGGTTGCCCTTCTTCCTCTTCCCTTTGTCCTCTTCTTCTTCCTTCTCCTTCCTTCCTCCTTCTCCTCCTCCTCTCCCTACCTCTTCTCCTCTGCCTCCTTCTTCTCCTCTTTCTCCTTCTTCTTCTTCCTCTCCTTCTTCTATCTTTTCTTCTTCTATTCTCATCCTTCCCCTCCCCTGTACTTCCTCTCTTCTCCTTCTCCTCTTCTTTCTTCTTCTTGTGACATGCTACTCTGCCTTAATTGACTAGTCTATCTTGCTCTTACTCTGTGAAATTAACTTGCTTATGTTACCACTTCTTCTTTATTTTAATTGTTAAAGACTTTATTTATTTATTTATTTGACAGAGAGAGACAAAGCGAAAGAGGGAACACAAGCAGGGGGAGTGGGAGAGGGAGCAGCAGGCTTCCTGCGGAGCAGGGAGCCCAGTGTGGGGCTTGATCCCAGGACTCTGGGATCATGACCTGAGCTGAAGGCAGATGCTTAATGGCTGAACCACCCAACTGCCCCTTTTTTCTTTTTTTTTTTTTTTAAAGATTTATTTATTTATTTGAGAGAGAGAGAGAGAACATAAGCAGAGGGAGAGAGGGAGCAGGAATCTCAAGTGGACTCCATGCTGAGCACAGAGCCCGAAGCAGGGCTCGATCTCATGACCATAAGATAACAACCTGAGCCAAAATCAAGAATTGGATGCTTAACTGACTATGCCACCAAAGCGCCCCAGGTCACCACTTCTAAGCTATGTGACATTAGCCTGATATTGAACCATTCTAGGCTTCAGTGTCCTCATCTTCACTGTTCTTCTGTTGGTAGAAGTAATGGAAATATTGGACTAATGCCTAGCAAGGTTCATAACAGGGGCAGTTGCTACAGTGACTATGACAGGAATATCTCATTCTTTCGCACTTTGCTTTATTGTGCTTCAGAGTTACTGAAGGTCTTTTTTTTTTTTTTGTTGTTGTTGTTGTTGTTTTTATAAAATTGAAAGTCTGTGGCAACCTTGCATTGAACACATCTATTGGCACCATTTTCCCAATAGCATTTGCTCATTTCCTATTGCTATGTGACATTTTTGTAATTCTTGAAATCTTTCGCTCTTTTTCATTACCATTATATTTGTTATGGTGATCTGTGGGCAGTGATAATAACTTGCTGAAAGGTCAGATAATGGTTAACATTTTTATCAGTAAGGTATATTTTAATTAAGGTATGTACCTGGCTTTTTTTTTAATATATAGACATGATGGTATTGCACACTAAATAATCTACAGCATAGTGTAACCATGACTTTCATATGCACTGAGAAACCAAAAAATTCATCTGACAGACTTTATTGTGATATTTGCTTTATTGTGCTGGTTGGAACTGATCCTGCAATATCTCTGAGGTATGCCTGTATTATTAATTACTTAGTCATTGCTTTGGCAGTTTACCTCAGTTGAGCCATTGCTGTAATTAAGTTAACCCTAATGATAAAGGGATCCATACCCCTTCTTGACCTTGGAGAAAATGCTGTTCAACATTTTAGACTAAATGTGCTGATGTGTGGAAGGTGGGCCCTCTGAGCTCATCCTAGCTGTTGGCTCTACTTCCTTGACAAAAAACAAAACAAAACAAAACAAAATCCCAAAAACCTGTCAGAAAAACTGTCTATAGAGGTCATTTAGAAATACAGTGCCACAGACAATATCACAAAATGGGTATTATTTAAATTCTGCCTTGGCCAGTGTTAGAATTGCAGTGTTATTTTAGCAATTTCTGAAGGCCCAGGAGTGTAAATAGTTGTAATTAAAGGCTTCCAGTAACATCCCTGTCAAGTCCTTGTGTGTATCACATTTGGCACATGTTTCAAAGCCGAGAGCGATATTAAATAGACCATCTGTTGGTTTTCATTAGGTTTTCTCTCATCAACAGCACTATTAAATATAACTGAACCCATTTAAAAAAAAATCCCTGACATCTGTGCTTTCAATTGGAACGTTGATCAATATTAATAACAATGGTACTTCACCTGAATTTATTATTAATGAAAAGTTAAATACAGCATAAATATGAATGTTTGCCCTACAACACTTTTAATAGTACTTATCCAAACAAAGCCGGAGAAAGCACTCTGTCTTACCAGTAGAAATGATGAAAATACCTGGAAATGAGTGTTGCCCTGAATCTCACTGGTGCCAGCTTACCTGCAGAATCTGGGCATGCCTGTTTCTCTCCAGAAAACCCTGCCTTGCAAACTACCTGGAAAACTTGTACTGTCCTTAGGGACCATCCTAGGCATATCTCTTGAAAGCCTTCCTTGTCTTTACCAGGGTTGATTTGTTCTTTCCTTTCTCTTCCTCCTGTCCTCCAACATTTCTCTATTATCAAATTTCACTTTTTTTCATGTTTGTCTCCCTACGAAGAGCTAAATCATACCATAGAGCTTCACATTAAATGGTGAGTATAGTAGGAACTCAGTTGAAATGAACCAAATGAAGAAATCAATGAATAATGAATGAAATGCAAGTCCACTAGAAGAGAAAATTTCACTGAAGTCAATTGTTTGGTGAAGACTTACTTTTTCCCAGCACTCAAACAAGGAGCATAACAAAGGTAAAGAGATTTATAGAATTAATCCAGAGATTAGCTGCCAGCTGAAGCATCTGCCTTCTTTCTTATTTCCTTTCATCCCCTCTTGCCGCACACTGCTGGCCCTACAAGCAGATGTGACTGCTGTGATAGTCTTCCTCTTTGGGGGGGCTGAAAGAAACTTTGATTCAGTGGAGAATTTTGAGTCCAGGGAGGTAATCAAGAGGCTGTGACTACAAGCTGACCTGTGAGCTGGACGCATGCATTCTGAAGCTCTTCATCTCATGCTGTCCTTGGAATGTACACTCCACCCAGTGTTCTTACGGTGGGAGCTATTCCAAGGACACAGCCTTGAAGAGAGTAAAGTGTTGTTGAGACCATCTGGATTGAATATATGACTGAATCCAGTTAAGGCCTCTCCACAGACTGATTCTGGTGGGTCAGTGCAGAGAAGTACCTGTCATGTGACCACCCAAGACAAGCCTTGTAAGTACATTTAATGAGCACCCTTGTTTATTAAAATTGGCATCTACCAATCTGGAGTGATCTATTTTTTGGGGGGCCAGTTTATGAACCATCATTAGACTGTATCGACGTCCTTGTGCTAGTATGTGAACTCCTCCTTTGCATGGTCAGCCACTTGAGGGCAAGGATCAGGTTTCAGCATCTCTAGACCCCTTTTGTCAAGTACAATATTTTATTCAAGAAAATGTCACAGAATTCATTTGAACCAAGGAGACACAACAACCTGAGTTCAGGTAAATCCATAGGCCCAGTAAGTCCTCAGTATTCATTCATTTACTACTTTATGGTTTTATTATGTAGGGTTTCCTTTGTTTGTCTAGTTTTGTTGTTGTTGTTTGTTGTTATTCAGATACAGTGAGGCCAACAGATGAGATGATTGCTTTGAAAAGGTTGTTTGTTACCTGCAGTTCCCAAGAGAAGAGGGCCACACAGGGAAACAGCAGAATTGGTGAGGAGGCAAAAGGAGTGATGGGAAACCATGGACAAGATCTTTTACTGTGGTTCCTGCAAGAAGGAATGGATGGGATAGGGCAGGCAGGCTTAGAATGGCTAGTTTGAATAATTTCAGCAGCCTCTGGGGGGTAGGGCTGTCTCTAGCTGTCTTATCTTGTGGTGCTAAGGACAAGGAGCAAAAGTGGCCCAGAGCTTAGAAGTTAATCCAGGAGGTGGTTGGTGGCTGTGTGGGTTCTGGCTTGGTTGGTTTGCATATGAAAGGCACAGTCACAGGTGAATGGTGTGTTAGTTTGCTATCTTTATGAATCCACTTGCCCTGGAGGGACAGGCTCCTCAGGGTCAGTAAGGCTCTAGATGCCAGAACATCAGAATAAAAAGACAGACTTAAAACATTCATCCATCCTTTCCACTAACATTTCCGGCATGACTGCTATCATCTAGCCATTGTGATGGGGACTCAGTGTCCAATCAGTTATAATACCTTCCCTTGAGGAATTCATAGTCAAGTGAGGGATATAGGTGGGTAAATTGCCACCATACAGAATGATCGAGCTGCAACAGAGAACAGAATAGGCCCCCCCAACTTGGAGTAGGAGTTAAGAGCAGAGAAGTTCCCTGGAGGAACTGAGCTAGAAGATCATAAGTGATATTTTGCCAAGCAGGTAGCATGGGGGGAAGGAAAGTCAGAGTTCATGCAAAAAGACTCTGAGAAACAAACTGAGGGTTTTGGAGGGGAAGGGCATGGGAGGTCGGGAAGGCCTGGTGGTGGGTATTAAGGAGGGCACATACTGCATGGAGCACTGGGTGTGGTGCATAAACAGTGAATCTTAGAACACTGAAAGAAAAATTAAAAATTAAAACAAATAATAAAAAATAAAATTGGAAAAAAAAAAGGCAAGCACATCTTAGGGTTCCCTTGAGGAGGAGGTGAATGTCCTCCCTGGAATAGAGGCTGGAAGAAGAGACTGCTAGGGAAGGTCCTTCACATGAAAGTCAGCCTTTTTTTTTTTTGCCTTGCCTAGGTCTGGTTGATTTCTGAGGTGGGACCAAAAGACGCTTGTTAGGAGGGATCAGCAAAACCTTGTGTTCATCCAGCTTCTTTTGTGCTTCATGCTTATTTTCTCCTGTGCTTTTTTTTTTTTTTTTTTTTTGAAGATTTTACTTATTTGGAAAGAGTGAGAGGGAGCACGGGGGTGGGGAGGGGCAGAGGGAGAAGGAGAAGCAGACTCCCCGCTGAGCCTGGACCCCCCCCCCCCCAATGTAGGGCTAGATCCCAGGACTTTGGGATCATGACCTGAGCTGAAGCCAAAGGCAGATGCGTAACCAATTGAGCCACCCAGGTGCCCCTACTCCTGAGCTTTTTATAAACAACTTCTACAACAGGGAGGGGCAAATATCAGGTATTTCTATTTCTGTCCTGTATTTTATTATGATTACATGTCTAAGAAGAAGCTCCTCACAAAGGTGGGCTCCTTGAGAGAGCTAATCACGCCTTTGTTGTCTTTTTGCCTTTATTTAATCACAGACCCTGGTGCATGGTAAATTTCAATTGGCTGTGAATCTATACATTATCAAACGTGGAGGGAGAGAAGAAACAATGGGTGTCTGGCAAGGAAAGGGTGGGGAAGGGGAAGGGAGTGGGAATAGGTGCACCTGTGCTTCCTCAGTCTGCTTTGGTTCCAGCAAGATTCTGTAGGACAGACCCTCCCCGAGCTGAGTGTGGTTGCTAGGTAAAAGCTGGATTTGTCCAGGTGCTCCTCACCTGGAGAATGTAGAAATAAAATTTAAAGAGTACTTTGCAGTCACTAAATGAAATGACATATGCAGTGTACTTAGAAGAATACCAGCACTTAATAGGCACCCACTAAAATGGTGATCACTATTATTTCATTATAACTAATATGGTGGTTTTATTACCTTCTCATATATTTATACCTACTATCCACACAAAATTGATTTACTCAAATTCTGGAGGAGGTGAAGAAGCCCTGTAAAGAGTCAATACAGAAATAAAGAATTTCTAATCATGATGAAGGATTTAAGGCTTAGATTTTTGGAAGTCTTTTTAATGCTGTGATATACAGAGTGAATCAGGGTGCGTATAGTAAGTGATAAACCGTTTTAAGGGAGGGGAGAACAGCTTATAGCTGACTGGTTAGGGAAAACCTTATTGATACAGTATATATCCTGGTTTGCTTCAAATCCTTCATAGAAAATGTGCAAAGGACAGAGAGGAAAACACATAAGTTTCTAAATAAAATTCAGATGGTTTCATTTCAGATGCTTTCTCACCAGGTATTTGCATGGGGAAGGCAGAAAACAAGGCCTGGTAAAAGGTAGGGGCCAGACAGGAAGGGCTAAGAAGTACTGCACAAGGCCCTGGGTTTTGTCCTGAATGTTCAGCCTCAAGAGGTCATGTACAGTTGGAAGACTGAGTTACTGACCACTCACAGCAAAAAACACTGAGCAAATAATACTGAGCAAAATAAAGCAAAGAGACATATCTGATTTGATAATAGGCATTAACTGGACAGCTGGAAACAAAATAGTTTTTTTAATATCTTATGTATTAATTGTTAATATTAACCTCCCTTTTGTTTAGGGCTCAAGTGTTTTCTACTTATTTGTGTCTCGATTAATGCCCTTCACCATTTAATGTGATTTTCAGAAAGATTTCAGAGTGGTTCCTTAGCATGTTAATAAGGCAACAAAGACAACCCTAGAGTCAACATGAAATTCCCTGCTGATAGCCAGCATCGATCAAAGGCAATGCCTAAATGTTTTTGTGAACTTTATACAATTGGGCACATAATCATTAATTGCATTACTATTTTATAAAAAGGAATATGTTATATGGTCTCTAATAAACCTTCTTCTTTGAAAGAGATACCGAGTCAAAGAAAAAGCTACTGATGGGAGCACATGAAAGTTATTTTAGTGGCAAAGGCTTTTGGGGTTACACCAGCTTGATTGTGTTCTTATAACGCCAGAATTGGAGTAATTAATTTAGAACAATAAAATCATGTCTGCATTTGATTTTGGATTATTTAGAGAACTGAGATAAAAAGAGTTTTGAACTCTACTGTCTAGCTTTCCCTGGTTGATTACTAAAGACCCACCTTTGCACATGGAAAGGAGGATTTCCTGAGATCCTAAACTGGGTCTATTAGCCATTTGAGTACTGTGTAGAATAATATGATTGGTCTGCTGGCCATCTGCTTACCCAGGATTTTAAGAGTTGCAAGGAAGAACAACTGACTTGATGCTTAGAGCTTACCTTGGGCTGAACATCTTCCCTGCTCCAAGCCTTAAGGAATAAACTGGGTACTCTTACATCAGTGGTTCTAGGACAGCTGCACGCATCTGCCTCAATTAGGGAGTATTTTGAAACACAGACTTCAGGATTCCAGGTCCTAAAACATTCTGATCCTATAGGTGTGGAGGTCAGGGAACTGATATTTACTCTTCTAAAAGGATGCCATGGGTGAGTCTTATATGGACTTGTGGTTGGTAAGAACTTTAATGTACTTTCAGGTGAGGACTAGGGAAGGTTCTTTCCCTAAGGGAGGAGACAGTAAGGGCTCATGACCTTCTGAGAGCTGAAGATACACACATGGGTCCTCACGCATGACTATTATGTTGTCCTTATCCCTGCTCCCTCTGAAGTTCTAGAAATGTCTCTCAAAGGCAAGTGGACAATCAAGCTTTCTGAACTTGTCCAGATGTGGCAGCAAATATTTGGGGAGTATAGTATCTCACTCTGGAGGACAGCCTTTGTTTGGCTCCTGGAGACAGTGGAACAGAAGTGGGAGGGCTGGAGTTCTAAGGATCAAAGTCAAGGGGTGAACTGCAGCCACGGTATTTAATGCTGTCCATATTCCTTAGGACAGTCTCTTGAGAAACATCTGCTTCTCAGGTATTCCAGTTGGAATCAAGGATTAGTTAATACTCAAAGACATCAAACCAGTGCAAATCAAAATGTAAACTTTCATGTTAACTTTAAATAAAATATAAAAAATCATAACAATTTTATTATTTTTAAAGATTTTATTTATTTATTTGAGAGAGAGAGAGACAGCACAAGTGAGAGCACAGAAGCAGGGAGAGCAGCAGAGGTAGAGGGAGAAGCAGGCTCCCCACTGAACAGGAAGCCAGATGTGGGGTTTGATCCCAGGACCCTGGGATCATGACCTGTGCTGAAGGCAGCCACTCAACTGAACCACCCGGGTGCCCCAAAAATCAGAACAATTTTAGTGAGAATATCATAAGATAACAACTTAGCTAAGCTAACAGCAACAAGTACCAGGTACTGTATATTCATACTCTTTATCCAGTAATTTCAACTCTATGAATCTATCCTAAAGAATAATCTGAAATACAAATATTTATGTACTAGGGTTTTCTCCAAAGTGTTATTCATAATAGCACAACGATGGAAACAGATGTCCTCAATAGTGTAGTAAATAAGGAGAGCTCTGTGAGAAAATACCAAGAAACCACTAAAAATATTTATGAAAAAACATGATGTGAGAAATTGCTCTTGATATCCTGAGTAAAGAGAGAAAAAGCAGACTATGAAAAGATGCACACACACACGTACACACACATGGATAAATAATTGGAAGGAACCATGCCAACACATGAACAGTGGGATGACTTTCTTCAGACTTGCTGTGGTGACTCCTTCACATTCACGGGTTCCACTATTTCCTCAGAGAAGCCATTCCTCACAACTGCCTAACATAATTTCTTTGTATCTGCTCTTTTCACTTATGAAAATTACCTCTTTACTTGCCCGTATAATAGGACTTACTCTTGAGAAATTACACTTCTTAGTGTGAAGAGCATGTCTGTTTTGCCTGCTACTATTTACCAGGTGGCTGGTCCAGATTGGTCTCAGAGCATTAGACACTCAATGAATTATTTCTATGAAGTATTATATTATATTCTAGGATTATTAACCAAGCGTTTTCTATATCATTTTAGTTGATGGCATCTGTACTCTCTTTCCACGTAATATATATTGTGTGTATATATGTGTGTGTGTATATATATATATATATATATATATATATTTATCTCTTTGCTTTACTTTTTTGGTGGATTTTTAAAAAATGTACATTCCTCTATTAAACAGTATATGGGGTAGGGTAATACCTGACTTAGTTACTTATACCTTTGTAAGAAATATTTTCTTAGTGAATTTCTCTCTTGGTGAATGATATCGAAGAAATGACCACTCTGATGATGCATGGGAGGGATCACTGGACTCCAAATTTGCACTAAAATCTGCAGACATGATTGGGACCTACCAAGGGCACCCATGAGAAGTGTGCAAAGGATGCATGGAGAGTGGAGAGTGGAGTGAGAGGGAGAGAAAGAGGGAGAGAGAGACTTGAGTACTGTGTAGAATAATATGATTGGTCTGCTGGCCATCTGCTTACCCAGGATTTTAAGAGTTGCAAGGAAGAACAACTGACTTGATGCTTAGAGCTTACCTTGGGCTGAACATCTTCCCTGCTCCAAGCCTTAAGGAATAAACTGGGTACTCTTACATCAGTGGTTCTAGGACAGCTGCACGCATCTGCCTCAATTAGGGAGTATTTTGAAACACAGACTTCAGGATTCCAGGTCCTAAAACATTCTGATCCTATAGGTGTGGAGGGAGAGAGAGAGAATCTTAAGCACATTCCACATCCAACCCAGAGCCCAATGCAGGGTTGATCTTACCACCTTGAGATGATGACCTGAGCCAAAATCAAGAGTCAGATGCTTAACCAACTTAGCCACCATGGTGCCCTAGTAGCTTACCTTTTCGTACTGAAGCATTAGGGTAAGTACATTTTTGGATAAATCCTTCCTTCTTTCCTTCCTTTTCCTTTCATTCCTTTTGTCTGTGACTCTTTTCTTTTTTAGATCTCAAGTTGTGGCTAAGATTTAGGTTGAGGCAGATAAACAAAACAGATAAGATACATTAACCTTCAATTTCTCTGCCTTTGAAATGAGCATTAACTCTGGGTGTGAATGGCTGTTGATTCCTATGTTAAAGGAAGCTATGATTTCTTGAAAATTTAAGGGATATTATGAGCATCTGAAACCTGTAGGGAAGCCTGTTAATTACATTTCTTGCACAAATATTTCAGGAATATTGATTTGAAGTCTTCACTGGCACACCGATGTTGATGCTTAATGTTTATTTTACTTCTTTGGTGAAAGAAGTCACATGTTAATTAGGCTGAACCATAGAGATGATTTATCTATTTCCTGCTAGAAGGCAAGGCATATTTCCTGCCAAAGAGAAAAGAGAAGCTTACTTTTCTCTATTCTCCAATGTGCCACTTCCCCCCACAACCTGGCCAAAAACCTTGTGGCATTCAGCTGTAATACATCCATTTTTTCAAACATTTTGTATTTCATCTAGTCCTTGCAATAATTTTTGAATAGGCTTCCCTTTCTCAAATTCTCTTATTTATGCCTGTTGTCCTGGCTTAATTATGAATATTGTCCTCATTTATGCTCAATTGCATCATGGTTTGGATGGTAATTATTGGTCACCTTATCTGATTTTAACCACATCCATCTATCCAACCTTATCTTTCACCTTGCTTCTTTTCATTTTATGAACTTCTTTTTTTTTTTCATTTTATGAACTTCTTGTTCTCTTGTCATATTTCATGCTTTCTGGATCTTTAAATGGCTTTTTTCCTTAACCTGGCACATTCTTCATCTTCCTATTTCAGCTTCAAGTCTACTTCCAAAGTTTTCTGATTTTACCATCTAAGTCAAGGGTCAATGTTAAAAGGGTTCTTGGCATTTATTGCTACTATATATCTACAATTATTAGCATGGTTATCTCATTGGTGCTGACTCCCCATTAGATTCTATAAACTCTAAAATATAAATAGGGAGAAAATATTTTAGAAAGATTAAGTATTTGGCTTGTGACAATGTGTAGATATCTCAACCTCAGTTCTACCTAACTCCAGCACCCATGGAAGGAAGAGATCATTGGGATGTTTGGGTGAGTCTCTCTAATCATTTCTTTCTTATCATATTTGGCTGGTAGATGCCAATAATGGCTGTGGACAGAACACCAATGAAAAGAAAATCTAATGATACACTATACAGTGGCTAACTTAACATAATAAAATAAATAAATAAACAAACAAACAAACAAATAAATAAATAAATAAGAAAAGGTTATCTAGAACAACTACAAATTGAAGAATGATTATCTTGGATTACTTGATATGTTTTAGATATATTTTTCCCTCTTCCTAGAGCCCTGATGGATCATTTTGCCTCTGTAAAAATACTGACTAACAATAAAGACATGGATCATATTTATTGCATCACTGGATCTTAGTCTGAAGAGATTTTAGGGTTTATGTAAACCAATCATTTTAATTCAATAGAAGAGAAAAAAGACAACAGAAGTTATGAAAGTTATTCAGAGTCACATGACTTCTACCCAGAGGTTCTGTGGAACTGAGTTCAGGTCAGTTATCTTAGATTCTTTGGCCTGAGGTCTTCCTAATAATAGAACTCCATGTAACATTCTCTTGACCACGTAGGTGCTATGTGAGAGGATCTGACTCTTCTAGAGTACTAGACTTGGTTATCACAGGCAATTGCTGCCCATTTGGGCCAGTATCCTGGACCTCCCTTGCTATACAGACATCCACAGGGTCCATGACACATAGAGAGGAGGAGTGAAGGAATCAGTGTACAGGGTAGTATCAGTAGTATACAGGAGACAATTTGAGAAATCAGTTATTGTCAAATTAACTCAGATGTTATATTCATGTGACCAGCCTATAATTCATAAGCATGTAATATTATTACAAATGAATATTTGTATCTCTCCAAAATCATATGTTGAAGCCCTAACTCCCAATGCAATGCCATTAGGAGGTGTGAACTATGGAGGCAATAAAGTTTAGATGAAGTCATGAGAGTGAAACCTCCACCCCATGATGAAATTAGTGTTCTTGTAAGTAAGAGACACCAGAGCTTGCTCGCTCTCCTCCATGTGAAGATAGAGCAAGAAGGTAGTTCTCTATAAGACAGAAAGGGAGTCCTCACAAAATCATGATCATTCTGGGACCCCAGGCTTGGACTTCTAGCATCCAGAACTGTGAGAAATAAATATCTTTTTAAAAATCACACAGTCTATGGTATTTTGTTATAGAAGCTTGAAATAAGATAGTATGGAATAAGCAAATAATAAATAAATAAATAATTATGGAGTAAAAGATCCTTACTAGCTAAATAAGCAGATTGAGAAAACTCTTTAATTATGAAGAAAACAATGAAGTGACTAGGAAATTAAAAATATCTCTGTAAGGGAAGAGTTAAGATGGCAGAGAAGTAGTAGGCTGAGATGACATCAGGTTGCAGGGGATCAGCTAGATAGTTTATCAAGTCATTCCAAACACCTACAAATCCAACAGGAGATTGAAGAGATGAACAGCAGCAATTCTAGAAACAGAAAATCGACCACTTTCTGAAAGGGTTTTTTCTTGAAAAAATATTTGGGATACAACTTCTTCTAATAGATCAAAATATACCCTAAATCTAGCACAGGGCATTGTTCTACTCTCCAGACTGAGCAAATTCTCTCCACTTTCTTTTTCTTTATTCTCCCAACCAACTAACTTATCAACTCCTCTTTTAGAAATTTAAAAAAAATATTTACATCTTTATAGACATATTCCATCCCTTCATCATGTTTACCCTTATACATGTTTTTCATTCTTTAAATTATGGGAGGTAGTTTCTTCTAAGAGACCAAAATATTCCCAACATTAAGTGGGTGACCCTGTTCTATTTACCAGTCTAATATATATATTTTCCTTTTTATATTTTTTTTATTTTTTTTTTGAACTTCGTTTTACCCCCCACCCCATGATTTGGGGTCTCTTCTGAGTTGGCTAAAGCACATTTTCTTGGGGTCTTTGCCACATTTTTAGTATTTTATTTGCTCCTTCATATATTCTTATCTGGATAAAATGACAAGGTGGAAAAACTCACCACAAGAAAAAAAGAACAAGAGGCAGTACTGAAGGCTAGGGACTTAATCAATATGAACATTGGTAATATGTCAGATCTAGAGTCCAGAATGATGATGCTCAAAGTGCTAGCTGGGCTCAAAGAAGGCATGGAAGATATTAGAGAAACCTGTATGGAGAAATAAAAGCTTTTCTAGAGAAATAAAAGAACTAAAATCTAACCAAGTTGAAATTAAAAAAGCTATTAATGAGGTGCAATAAAAAATGGAGGCTCTTACTGCTAGGATAAATGAGGCAGAAGAGAGAATTAGTGATATAGAAGACCAAATGACAGAGAATAAAGAAGCTGAGCAAAAGAGAGACAAACAAATACTGGATCACGAGGGGAGAATTCGAGAGATAAGTGACACCATAAGATGAAACAACATTAGAATAATTGGGATTCCAGAAGAAGAAGAAAGAGAGAGGGGAGCAGAAGGTATATTGGAGAGAATTATTGTAAGGAATTTCCCTAATATGGCAAAGGCAACAAGCATCAAAATCCAGGAGGCACAGAGAACCCCCCTCAAAATCAATAAGAATAGATCCACACCCTGTCATTAAATAGGACAATTTACAAGTCTTAGTGACAAAGAGAAAATCCTGAAAGCAGTCCAGGACAAGAAGTCTGTAACATACAATGGTAAAAATATTAGATTGGCAAACAACTTATCCACAGAGACCTGGCAGGCCAGAAAGAACTGGCATGATATATTCAGAGCACTAAATGAGAAAAAACATGCAGCCAAGAATACTACATCCAGCTAGGCTATCATTGAAAATAGAAGGAGAGATAAAAGCTTCCAGGACAAACAAAAACTGAAAGAATTTGTAAACACCAAACCAGCTCTACAGGAAATATTGAAAGGGGTCCTCTAAGCAAAGAGAGACTCTAAAAATAGTAGATCAGAAAGGAACAGACAATATACAGTAACAGTCACCTTATAGGCAATACAATGGCACTAAATTCATAGCTCTCAATAGTTATCTTGAATGTAAATGGGCTAAAATGCCCCAATCAAAAGACACAGGGTATCAGAATTGATAAAAAAAAAACAAAAAACAAAACAAAACCCATCAATATGCTGTCTATAAGAAACTCATTTTAGACCCAAAGACACCTCCAGATTTAAAGTTAGGGGTTGGGGGAAGCAATTTACCATGCTAAAGAACATCAAAAGAAAGCTGGGTGGCAATCCTTATATCAGATCAATTAGATTTTAAGCCAAAGACTCTAATAAGAGATGAGGAAGGACACTATATCATAGTCAAATGATCTGTCCAACAAGAAGATCTAACAATTTTAAATATCTATGCCCCTAACATGGGAGCAGCCGACTATATAAACCAATTAATAACAAAATCAAAGAAACACATAGACAGTAATACAATAATAGTAGGGGACTTTAACACACTTCTCACTGAAATGGACAGATCACTCAAGAAAAAGATCAACAAGGAAATAAAGGCCTTAAATGACACACTGGACCAGACGGACATCACAGATATATTCAGAACATTCCATCCCAAAGCAACAGAATATACATTCTTCTCTAGTGCACATGGAACATTCTCCAGAATAGGTCACATCCTGGGTCATAAATCAGATCTCAACCGGTACCAAAAGATTGGGATCATTCCCTGCATATTTTCAGACCACAACGCTCTGAAGCTAGACCCCAGTCACAAGAGGAAACTTGGAAAGAACCCAAATACATGGAGACTAAAGAGCATCCTACTAAAGAATGAATGGGTCAACTGGGAAATTAAAGAAGAATTGAAAAAAATCATGGAAACAATTGAAAATGAAAACACAACTTGTACAAAATCTGTGGGACTAAGTAAAGGCAGTCCTGAGAGGAAAATATATAGCAATACAAGCCTTTCTCAAGAAACAAGAAAGGTCTCAAATACACAACCTCTCCCTACACCTAAAGGAGCTGGAGAAAGAACAAAAAAGAAAGCCTAAATCCAGCATGAGAAAAGAAATAATAAAGATCAGAGCAGAAAACAATGAAATAGAAACCAAAACAACAATAGAACAGATCAATGAAACTAGGAGCTGGTTCTTTGAAAATATTAATAAGATTGATAAACCCCTGGCCAAACTGATCAAAAACAAAGGAGAAAGGACCCAAATAAATAAGATCCTGAATGAAAGATGAGAGATCACAACCAACACCAAAGAAATACAAACGATTTTAAGAACATACTATGAGCAACTATACGCCAGCAAATTTGACAATTTGGAAGAAATGGATGCATTCCTAGAGACATATAAACTACCACAACTGAACCAGGAAGAAATAGAAAACCTGAACAGATCCATAAGCAGTAAGGAGATTGAAGCAGCATCAAAAATCTTCCAAAAAACAAAAGCCCAGGGCCAGATGGCTTTGCAGGGGAATTCTACCACACATTTAAAGAAGAATTAATTCCTATTCTCCTGAAACTGTTCCAGAAAATAGAAATGGAAGGAAAACTTCCAAACTCACTTTATGAGGCCAGCATTACCTTGAACCCAAAACCAGATAAGGATCCCATTAAAAAAGAGAATTACAGACCACTATCCTTGATGAACACAGATGTGAATATTCTCACCAAAATACTAGCCAAAAGGATCCAACAGTACATTAAAAGGATTATTCACCACTACCAAATGGGATTTATTCTAGGGCTGCAAGGTTGGTTCAACATCCGCAAATCAATCAATGTGATACAACACATTAATAAAAGAAAGAACAAGAACCATATGATACTCTCAATAGATGTTGAAAAAGCATTTGACAAAGTACAGCATCCTTTCCTGATCAAAACTCTTCAAAGTGTAGGGATAGAGGGCACATACATCAATATCATCAAAGCCATCTATGAAAAACCCACCATGAATGATTCTCAATGGAGAAAAACTGAGAGTTTTTCCTCTAAGGTAAGGAACATGGCAAGGATGTCCATTATCACCACTGCTATTCAACATAGTACTAGAAGTCCTAACCGCAGCAACCAGAAAACAAAAACAGATTAAAGGCATCCAAATTGGCAAAGAAGAAGTCAAACTATCACTCTTTGCAGATGATATGATACTATATGTGGAAACCCAAAAGACTCCACTCCAAATCTGCTAAAACTTGTACAGGAATTCAGTAAAGTGTCAGGATATAAAGTCAATGCACAGAAATCAGTTGCATTTCTTTACACCAACAAGACAGAAGAAAGAGAAATTAAGGAGTCAATCCCATTTACATTTGCACCCAAAGCCATAAGATACCTAGGAATTAACCTAACCAAAGAGGCAAAGAATTT
>PISX010003942.1:0-82815 GCA_004024625.1 Mellivora capensis
GGATTGGGAGGGAGACAAACCATAAGTGACTCTTAATCTCACAAAACAAACTGAGGGTTGCTGGGGGGAGGGGGTCGGGAAAGGGGGGTGGGGTAATGGACATTGGGGAGGGTATGTGCTATGGTTAGTGCTGTGAAGTGTGTAAACCTGGCGATTCACAGATATGTACCCCTGGGGATAAAAATATGTTTATAAAAAATAAAAATTAAAAAAAAAAAGAAAATGGTATTAATCATGGAAATGATTAGATTTCTGTTTAACAAAATAATTTGGACTGCTTAGAAAAACACATAAGTATATATATATGTATATATATATAAAAAGAAGATGTGGTGTATATATATACAATGGAATACTATGCAGCCATCAAAATAAATGAAATCTTGCCATTTGTGATGACTTGGATGGAACAGAGGGTATTATGCTTAGCGAAATAAGTCAATCAGAGTAAGACAATTATCATATGATCTTCCTGATATGAAGAAGTTGAGATGCAACGTGGGGCGGTTGGGGGATAGGAAAAGAATAAATGAAACAAGTTGGGATCAGGAGTGAGAAAAACCATAAGAGACTCTTAATCTCACAAAACAAACTGAGGGTTGCTGAGGGTTGAGGGATGTGGAGAAGGTGGTTAGGTTATGGACATTGGGGAGGGTGTGTGATATGGTGAGTGCTGTGAAGTGCTTAAGTGTGACGATTCACAGACCTGTACCCCTGAGGCAAATAATATATTATATGTTAATAAAAATAATTAATAAAAAATAAGGCTGCATTTAAAGTATAAACAATTATTTAACAGGCATAAATATGTAAGATTTTGCACATTTTATAAATTCTTGCTTTATAATCTCAAAAGTTTTGAAAATGACTAATTAATTAGTAACGTCATGTGTGTCTGCTTCTTTTCAAGATGATCAGTCAGTTTTGTTCAAAGCCCATTCTATGGACTAATAACTAATGAGTCTCTTCGGGGTCTCTTCTGATTCCATACAAATTTTAGGATTATTTGCTCCAGCTCTTTGAAAAACACCGGTGGAATTTTGATTGGAATGGCATTAAAAGTATAGATTGCTCTAGGCAGTATAGACATTTTAACAATGTTTATTCTTCCGATCCAAGAGCATGGAATGGTCTTCCATCTTTTTGTGTCTTCTTCAATTTCTTTCATGAGTGTTCTGTAGTTCCTTGAGTACAGATCCTTCACCTCTTTGGTTAGGTTTATTCCCAGGTATCTTATGGTTCTTGGTGCCATAGTAAATGGAATTGATTCTCTAATTTCCCTTTCTGTATTTTCATTGTTAGTGTATAAGAAAGCAACTGATTTCTGTACATTGACTTTGTATTCTGCTACGTTACTGAATTGCTGTATGAGTTCTAGTAGTTTGGGGGTGGAGTCTTTTGGGTTTTCCATATAAAGTATCATGTCATCTGCGAAGAGAGAAAGTTTGACTTCTTCATTGCCAATTTGGATACCTTTTATTTCTCTTTGTTGTCTGATTGCTGTCGCTAGGACTTCTAATACTATGTTGAACAAGAGTGGTGAGAGTGGGCATCCTTGTCGTGTTCCTGATCTCAATGGGAAGGCTGTGAGCTATTTCCCATTGAGGATGATGTTTGCTGTGGGTCTTTCATAGATAGATTTTATGAAGTTCAGGAATGTTCCCTCTATCCCTATACTTTGAAGCGTTTTAATCAGGAACGGATGCTGGATTTTGTCAAATGCTTTTTCTGCACCAATTGAGAGGACCATGTGGTTCTTCTCTCTTCTCTTATTGATTTGTTCTATTACATTGATTGATTTGAGAATGTTGAACCATCCTTGTAACCCAGGGATGAATCCCACCTGGTCATAATGGATAATCTTTTTAATGTGCTGTTGGATCCTGTTTGCTAGGATCTTGTTGAGAATCTTAGCATCCATATTCATCAGTGATATTGGTCTGAAATTCTCTTTTTTGGTGTGATCTTTGCCTGGTTTGGGGAAGAGGGTAATGCTGGCTTCATAAAAAGAGTCTGGAAGTTTTCCTTCTGCTTCAATTTTTTGAAACAGCTTCAGGAAAATAGGTGTTATTTCTTCTTTGAAAGTTTGGTAGAATTCCCCAGGGAATCCGTCAGGCCCTGGGCTCTTGTTTTTTGGGAAGTTTTTGATCACTGCTTCAATCTCATTACTAGATATCGGTCTATTTAGGTTGTCAGTTTCTTCCTGGTTCAATTTTGGGAGCTTATAGTTTTCCAGGAATGCATCCATTTCATCTAAGTTGCTTAACTTATTTGCATATAACTCTTGATAATAACTTCTAATGATTGTTTCTACTTCCTTGGTGTTAGTTGTGATCTCTCCCTTTTCTTCATAATTTTATTAATTTGAGCTTTCTCTCTTTTCTTTTGGATTAGTGTGGCCAATGGCTTATCGATCTTATTGATTCTTTCAAAAAACCAGCTTCTAGTTTCATTGATACGTTCTAATGTATCTCTAGTTTCTACCTCATTGATCTCTGCTCTAATTTTGATTATTTCCCTTTTTGTGTGTGGGGTTGGTTTGATTTGTTGTTGTTTCTCCAGTTCTTTAAGGTGTAGAGACAGCTGGTGTATTCTGGATTTTTCAGTTTTTCTGAGGGAGGCTTGGATGGCTATGTATTTTCCCCTTAGGACCGCCTTTGTTGTATCCTGTAGGTTTTGGCCGAAGTGTCTTCATTTTCATTGGTTTCCATGAATTGTTTAAGTTCTTCTTTGATCTCCTGGTTGATCTAAGCATTCTTAAGCAAGGTGGTCTTTAGCTTCCAGGTGTTTGAGATCCTTCCAAACTTTTCCTTGTGATTGAGCTCCAGTTTTAAGGCATTGTGATCTGAGAACATGCAGGGAATAATCTCAGTCCTTTGGTATCAGCTGAGTCCTGATTTGTGACCCAGTATGTGGTCTATTCTGGAGAAGGTTCCATGTGCACTTGAGAAGAATGAGTATTCTGTTGTTTTAGGGTGGAATGTTCTGTATATCTCTGGTCCAATGTTTCATTCAATGCTTTTGTTTCTTTATTGATTTTCTGCTTGGATGATCTGTGTATTAGTGAGAGAGGCATGTTGAGATCTCCTACTATCAATGTATTCATATCGATATGACTCTTTATCTTGATTAATAGTTTTCTTATGTAATTGGCTGCTCCCATATTGGGGGCATAGATATTTACAATTGTTAGATCTTCTTGGTGGATAGTCCCTTTAAGAATGATGTAGTGTCCTTCTGTATCTCTGATTATAGTCTTTAGTTTAAAATCTAATTTATCTGATATGAGAATTGCTACCCTGGCCTTCTTTTGAGGCCCGTTGGCATGAAAGACGCTTCTCCATCCCTTCACTTTCAGTCTGGATGTATCCTTAGGTTCAAAATGGGTCTCTTGTAGACAACATACGGATGGGTCCTGTTGTTTTATCCAATCTGCAGCCTGTGTCATTTTATGGACGCATTTAGGCCATTCATATTGAGAATGATTATTGATAGACATGTTTTTATTGACATCTTGTTACTCCTGAAGTCTTTCTTTCTGTAGATTGTCTCTGTATTTCTGTTCAATGATATTCTTAGGATTTTTCCTCTTTTATAGAATCCCCCTTAATATTTCCTGCAGTGTTGGCTTGGTGGTCACATACTCTTTTAAGCCTTGCCATTCTTGGAAACTCTTTATCTCTCCATCCATTTTGAATGTCAGTCTTGCTGGATAAAGTATTCTTGGAGGCATGTTCTTTTCATTTCGTGCCCGGGATATATCTTGCCAGCCCTTTCTGGCTTGCCAGATTTCTGTGGACAGGTCTGACGTTATTCTGATGCGCTTTCCTCTGTACGTAAGGAGCTTCTTTGTCCTAGCTGCCTTCAAGAGAGGTTCTCAAGAATTATAATTCCTCATTCTTACTATCAGGTGTCTCAAGGACTTTCGAGAATCTAAAATCTTGGGGGCGGGGGAACTGTTCTGCTTCTAGTACATGAACGCTGGTTCCATTCACGAGGTTGGGAAAATTTTCATGGAGAACTTGTTCCACTATATCTTCTAGACTTCTTTCTTTCTCCTCCCCTTCAGGGATTCCAATAATTCTGATGTTGGAACGTTTCATGGCATCATTTAGTTCCCTGAATCTGTTTTCGTGGCTTCTAAGCTGTTTGTTTCAGGATTCCTCCTGATCCTTTCTCTCTATCTGTTTGTCCTCCAGATCACTAATTTTATCTTCTGTCTCAGTTACCCTAGCTTTTAGGGAATTTAGATTAGATTGGAACTCATTGAGAGCATTGTGAACATCATCCCTGTGGCTTTCAGTTCTGCCCTAACATTGTGAACATCATCCCTGGTGGCTTTCAGTTCTGCCCTAATCAATTCCATTTGGTCATTCATGGCTTTCTCCCACCTAGCTATTGCCTGGATAATTGTTAGCCTGAATTCCCTTTCCAACATATTGTGTATGTTGATAGCTTTTAGCTCTATTGCAGAAGGCCCATCCTCTGAATTTTTCTTCTGTTGGACATTCCTCCTCCTAGTCATTTTCGTGAGAGATGGCTGAATGGATGTAGCTGGATGTATCAACCATGGTGCTGTCAAGGTGCTCCCTGGAACACTTCTGAGCAATCAGGAGTCCCCACCCAAACGAGAGAAAAAAGAAAAGAAAAAGGAAAAAGAGAGAGAGAGAGAGAGACAGGAAAAAAAGGGAAGATAAAAGAGAAGGCTCAGCCCAGATGTGCCCCAAGGTAAGATTTATGAAGTATACAAGCAAAAACAGACAAACAAAAAGACTGATAAAAGTATATGACAAGAGAGAAAAAAAAAAAGAACCTCATTATAAAGAACCCCAAGTATAAGATTTATATACTATCAGGAGAAACACAAATTCACAGAAACACTGGCAGAAGTAAAAGATGGGAGAGTGGTTATAAATTCTCAGTGTGGGTGAGGAAGATTATTTTTATTTTTCCTTATGTATCTTGATATCTTTCCTCTAAACCTAAGATAAAGGGGGATTAAAAATTGGTTTACCTATAGAGGTAGCATTGATTGGGGAAAGGGGATTATCTTGTAGTTTAATTCTATATGAATATTAAAAAATAAAAATACAAAAAAGAATAAACTAAAGTAGACTAAACTAAAATTTTAAAAAATTAAAAAATAGAAAAGCAAAAGAAAAACACGGGTATATGTATCAAAAAGTTCAGGTTAAAAGGTTATTATGGAATTTGATATACTGGACATCTCACTGTGATGGTAAATAGGTTAAAAAAATTGTCTATATAAAAAAAAATGAACCAGAATAGTGTGAACAAATTAAAAATAAACGTTGTATCTATGAAGTAGTGGTGGTTGTTCTCTTGTCGTCTTTTTTTTCTTTTTTTTCTTTTTTTTCCTGGTTGGTTTTCTGGGGGAGGGACCTGCCACGTGGGTTTTCAGGCAATGTTCCCTGAGTTAAGTCCTCCCGCCCCCCTCAAGGGGGTGGGCTCTGAGGAAACCGGTTTTTTAGGCTTTTGTTCTCTGGAGGTTTTTATGTTTGTTTGTTTGTTTGTTTTCTCTCCCTTTGGCAGCTCTTGATGGTTTTTGGAGGTTTAGAGGAAAGCAAACTGCACCAAGACCTCCCTCCCAGAGAGAAGCCCCAGTCCGTTCCCCTCTGGGTGCTGCAGAGCAGGTTCCCAGCCTCGATCTCTGGGGACACCTGTGTGTCCTGCGTGTACTCAAAACCACAAGCGGCAGCTGTCTGGGCAGCTCCAGACCGCCAGAGAGGTTCCAAGCAGCGATCGCACACTGAGATTTTTCTGCTGGCCCGGGCTGGGAGTGCCTGATCTTTCCGGGTCCGAGAGCGCCAGGCTGGTGCTTCTGCACCCCTCTCTCAGGGAAGGATGTGGGGTGTGTGCATCTCAGGCTCTGATAGCATGGCACGGCACTCACATGGAGAGTGCAAAAAGGCTGTGTTTCTGCAGGCTGGCGAGGCTCCCAGCCCCTCACAGGACCCTATGGGCTCTCAGGCGTGCTGGTGGCTCAGGTACCAAGACCTGGTTTCTCCGCCGCACTCTCTCTGGCTCAGTGCCAGGGGTGGCTGTCCTGGGTCCTAGGACTTAAGCCCCTGTCCCTAACTGTTCCAATTCCCACAATTTCACCCCGTGATCCTTTGCTCTTTCTGAGTGCTTTCTACCAAACTTCAAGTTAATGATGGTCCCCGGACACAGGGCACTCTTGTATTGAGGTATCGCTTTCCAATGGGTCGCCTCTGGTGGCTCCCTCCCCCTTTTGTTTATTTGTTTTGTTTATTTTTGTTTATGATATTAGTTCTATGTTCCCACTCCGCATTACCTGCCCACTGGTGTCTTCTGCCCCCGTAGAGATCCAGATGTGTATAATTCTGATCTCGGGCTGATTTCATGGGTGATTGCAGTTCTTTGGTAGGTAATCAGCTCACTTTAGGGTATAGGTTGAAACGGCGCCTCCTCCTACTTCCCCACCATCTTGTCTCCCTGATTAAAATTTTTTTAACCTTAAGGAGGATTCTGGTGCTATGAAAAAGAAACAGTTACAATGAAAAATCAAGTGGATATGCTGTGTATGAAAAATATAAAATTTGAAATAAAAATATCATAAGACAAGATCAAAAGGCAGAATAGAGAGAGAAAAAGAAAAAAATTATTGAGCAAGAATATTAAATTAAACTCTCCCAGAAGACAAGGAAGTTTTAAAGAAATGAAAAAAATCATTAATGAAAAATTAAGTGAAAAAGACAGTGGAAGTAGCAGTGTCAAATCCATAGAATAGAAATTCTGGAATTAAGAAAAAACAAAAATAAAGGGATGGAAGGAAATATTTGAAGAAATAATAACTAGAGCTTTCCAAAAATAAAGATGTGAAACCTCAGACTGAAAGTACTCAAAGAGTTACCAAAGGAAAAAAAAATACACATCTAAATACATGGTGATAAAATTTTATAGGATCTAAGTGAAAGAGCAAATTCTAAGAGATGCCAAAGAGAAAGAAGATATCTCAAACCGACATCAGAATTCTAAACAGCTACACTGAAATCAAACAAACATCGCAGATTTAGATGTAGTGAAAGAAATGAACTGAGAACTTAGACTTTTGTATCTACCGAACCACCACTTAAGTATGAACGTGTGACAGAAGATGTTCAGGCATTCATGTACTGGATATTTTCTGTTTGTCCACCCAGAATCACCCACCCTGCATCATTCTACTCCATGTCTGGATCAAGGGGACTCCTTTGCTTCTTGACTATTTTGGGGAATGGAGACCCCTTGCAGATCAGAGGGAGCATGAGTCCGGTTGGTGCATTTGTGTTCATGGCACCTGCCATGAGGAGTAGCATGGGCTGGCTCACACTTCCACCCACGGTTACAGCTTCAATAGATGGCTCCCTACACACAAATCTTTCACTGTCTCTCAATTTCTTCTTTTTCCCCTCCTGTTCTTCCTCTTCTTCCTCCTGCTTATCTTCCCCAATATTTTTGTCTGCCCTTCAGGCCTAGCAACTGCCTTGCTATAATTAGCAGCTGGTACTGCACCAACCTTTCTGTTTTTCTGCACCCTGCTCACTCCTTTGTGAATTGTCCTTTTATTAATGTCACCTCAAATTACTCAATTTGAATGTGCCATCTGTCTCCAGACAACACCGTGAATGAGACATAGACTCAAGAGGTTTGCCATACAAAAATTATTTAGGAAACACTTGTGAAGGAAATTTTTTGGGTTCCTCTTAAATGTATGGGGAATAAAGATGAGTAAATTATCTATTCTAAAATTCAGCAGTCTATCTTTAATTTTTTAGAGTTTTATTAATCCAAATTTTTCCCTTTGTAGCATGCTTTATTGATGGTTTTATAAAGATGATATTTTCTTACATTTCTGTGAGAATAGCACTAATTAAATTCATTTCTAGATTTTCTTTTGTTACCTTGAATTATTTGATTATTCTAGAGTTAGTATTCTATCTGATCATAGTCTCATTCCTTCATTTTTCAGGGTGCTCTAAAATGTCTAACAATCCTTTAAGGAGGCAGAAATGAGAACTGGCCAAGAGCTCCGTGAACATTGGATGATGGTGGCAAGTGGCTGGCTTTGATTAGGGTGATTGGGGTGTGGATTCATTACATTAGGACCCTCTGGCACTCCAGAACCCTGTGGTTTCTGCCAATAGTCACACCAACTGCTGTAGTTCTCCAAAATCATTCAAAAGGAAACCTGTGTGTTTGTGGGTGGGGGAGGAAGTGTTAAGTACTGAGAAGTAAACGCTTTTGTTATGGCCATTTTGTACATGATGAATAATGGGATGGATGTAGAAAAATCATCAAGGTATTCCTCCCCTTTTTACCTTTTTCTCACTCTCCTTCTAAGATACCATCTAAAATATCCCAAGTCACTTCAGGATTCTGCTAAAGAGAATATTTTCCTCTTCTTGCTTTGGTCTTCTCTCGGTATATCCTAACCTATAACTTCCTCTGTTTTTCTTCATGATTATCATGTTCATAATCAACGTCTAATTTTTGTTTTCAAGAAATTTATTGAAAATTCTCATCCACGGCGACTACCCTCTGTTTTTCATCAATGCTGTGGGTTTATACATTTCATTACTCTTTTGTTATCATTCTGGTAGGATTTCAGTAGGGAAAAGAAATATGTTTACACAATCTGCTATCTTAAATTAAAAATTCTTTAATTATTTTTGAACCCATTCAGGCTGTGGAGCCTAGAGAAAAACTGACACTCAAAATTTCTACTTCCTATAAAGAGGAGCTATAATTATAGGTTTCCCAGATGCTCTTTTTCATTGAAATCTCCTTTTTTAAAAACTGCCTTTGCCAGCTCATCAAAGGTTCCTTTTAAAAATGGTATCAGGGCACCTAGCTCAGTCAGTTAAGCATCTGAGTCTTGATTTTGGCTCAGATCATGATTTCAGGGTCATGAGATTGAGCCTTGTAGGCTCAGCATGGGGCTCCATTTGATATTCTCTTTCTCCCTCTCATTCTGCCACTCCCCATAGCCTGTGTTCATGGACTCACTCTCTCTCTCTCAGAAAAATAAAATAAAATAAAATAAAATTTAATTTAATTTAATTTAAAAAATGGTTTCTTCATATCTAGGTTTTCCTGAGTTAACACAGTTTTGTAAACATAGAAACAGCCCAGGAATCTGACATGGTGACCAGAAACCAGTGGAATTGGCACAGTATTTCACCAAGTCCTGTCTTCTCAGGATTCTAAATATACAAACTGGAATATTTTTATGTCCTTTTATCTTGTTTCTTTCTGATTTTTTACTTTCATAGATGAATCATAATCTCTGTTCTAGAAAACAAAAATCTGAGTGAAAAAGAGGGCAAAGGGCCTGAGATATAAGCCCATAAAGCTATGCATGTCTTTTAAGTATATAGATTCACCTGATTTTATTACTTTCTTCCCGCTGTTCTCTCATTCACTAGGCAACACTGTTTAGCCTCATATGGTTCAGAGTAGAAAGGATTTTCTTGACTTTGAAATGGAAATAGGGTGTCTAGGTCCGACACATAGCAGGAACTCCAAAAATATTATTAAATAAGTGAATGAGAACAACATCTAAGAAAAAGAGTGTAGGCAGTATACACTTTTTCATGGGTGGGTCTGTTTCAACATTTGAAGGTCTGTTGCATTAAATTATATTGCCACCTTGGTCAAAATAAGTTGTCCATATATATGCACATCCACTTCTGGTATCTATTCTTTTGCAATTGCTTATATGTTTATCCTTAAGCCAATGCCACCCTCTTTTGATTATTGTAACTTATAATAGGTCTTCAAACAAGGTAGTATGGGCCCTGCAACTTCATTCTTCTTTTTAAAACATATTTGGGCTTAGAAATTAGTCTTTAGTCAAACTAGCATGCAGAATGCTGATGTCCTGATCCATAGCAACTATGATAAAAGAGGTGATTTTTTTTATTTTTACTTTTGTTTTTGTTTTGGTAGAGAAGGAGAAAAGACACAGCTCTTTTTGGCATAATGATCCATAATGAAATAAAAGGCTTAGAGGCCTGAACAGTGATGCATATCTTTTCACTGACTTCATAGACATTTTACCAAATGCTAATGAGTGGTTCTAATGACTAGCTTTCTGCACCCCTCCACATCCCTGCCTCCCAGATCCAAAGACACCTTTTCAATTCTCACTTCAAACACAAGTTAAGGGGAAATCAGATGGAATAAAATGAGTGACAGCCCAAGGCAAAGGAAAAAAAATAGGGGGAGAAACAGGTGCCTGGGTGGAGGACAAAGGGCCTAAGAGACTCAGGGGGCTGCAAAGTCAGAGGAAAGCCAAAGGAAGACTTGGATTTTGCAAATCCGAGGTGAACTCTCTGTGGGCTTGTCAGCTGTGTTACAACTTAGTCAGGACTCAGTGCCCAGACTGGACTGAGAGCTGCTTTGACAAATTGCAACAGTTTCCCAATAATGAGTTAGACCAGTTTTCTCTTCAAAACCTTTATAACAGAGTAAAAAGATTGCATGTTTATAGGACAATTAAAAAAAAAGTGTTCTATTTTTGTTTCTAGAATAGCATTAATTCAAGGTGGGGGCGGAATCTTTCATAGAATGTCTGGACATTTTAGAGTAATTATTTAAATTATAATTTAATCCCTAAATGTTTTTAGATCAAGCTCTGCAATGTTTAGGAATTTTAAACAATCTCTAATCTTCATAATTAAATGTTCAATAACAGTGTTGATTTATTAATTCATCATTAAGTTATATTAAAAACATGTGTACATCAAATTTAGGAAGAGTCTGATGGATATTTACTGATTAAAGAAGGATATCCAAAATCAGAGAATCTGATTTATATTTAATGGCTTAATGATTTGATGACAATTATTGTTTTGCCACAGGGTAGCTAGTCATAACAGGAGGTGCACACACATAACCCATAATAAGTCCATTTTAGTCCAAACCAAATCATCAGTTTTCTTCTCTTGACCTTGTTAATTTTGTGTCATTTTGCCATTTTTTCTTAATACCACGCAGTGCTTCATCTTTATTTCTTTATTCACCCTTATATTGACACACCTATAAAGTTAAATGTCTATATTTTGAAAGATCCCAATGGCCTGAGTTCTCTGGTTCCCAAACCTTAAAGCTTCACAAGTAAAATACCCTGAGAATTCTTGAGCTTCACTTCCTTTATGTCCTTCCTGATAGAAAGAGTAAGTGCTAGAAAACTGGAGGCAGAAGAAACACTTGACCCAAGAGGCTCTGAAAGGACTTTGGGAATCTCAGATGTTAAAGCGAAAGTGATAGGCCCTGGGATGTGGTCACCAGTTCCATGACATTTGAAGGTAATAAGAGAAGACTGGAAAGAAAAGGGGTTAAGTTGAAGTGAGATTTAGGTCAGAGATATGGATGGGGAACTCTGTTGTTCTTCCTGGCCTTGCTCTCCTGAGGGTCAGTCTTGGACACAGTAAAATCTCATGGTCTTGGAGCTGACTTTCTTTCATCTACTAACTACATCTATAAGTCCTTTTACATAACAATCAGTCTTTCATCCCTCTGGTAAAATAAGGGGTTTAAAAATAGAAATAGTTGAGATAGTTAGATTAGCTTATATATATTACAGTCAACCTATACATGAGGATCACAGAAATCTCCTTTTTTTGATGAGGGAAACCAGCTATCAATCAGGAAGAGGTGGAAAGCTTGACAGGGTTGAGGGCCATTCTCGGGAAGCAAAAGGGAACAGAATGGGGAGGCCTGGAACATGTTTCAGAACCTGAGGTTGCTTCAGAGTACAAAGCACTGGCAGTGGTCCTGCGAGGCAGAAGAGGCACCACCCCAGTTTACAAGGGAAAATACAGAAGCTTAAAGTGGTTCAGTGGCTTGCCGCTCATCAAGGGTATGGTAGCTGATAGGCCTGTAAATAGCTTAAACCCAGGCATCTGCCTCTTAGTCTCATTCTTCTGTCATTTTGCAGCTTCTTCTTCTTCTCTGACTTTATGATTATTGAACAGAACTCATTTGTAAAAGACTGTATTACCAAACTCCAACAGTACACTGAAAATTATATTACTGTATTCAACTATTAACTTAAGAAAGAAGGAGTAATTTCTAAAGTTATTTTCTCATCTAATTTACAAATACATAGAAAGTCACATTACAAGGGTGCCTGGGTGACTCAGATGGTTAAGCACCCGACTTTTGCTTTTGGCTCAGGTCATGATCTCATGGGCCTAAGAGGGAGTTCCCCATTGAGCTCCTCGTCCAATGGAGAGTCCACTTGAGATTCTCTCCCTCTGCGCCCCACCCCACCTCTCTCTCTCTAAAATAAATAAATAAAATTTTTTAAAAAGTTATATTACATGGACTGCATTGGGGGAAATACTACTACCCAAGATCATTAATTTCTGTACAAGTTTTTTCTTAAATCCATGATCTAGAAGGATAGTTTACTAATTTTTCAAAACTGTGCTTTCATGTCCATCATATTTTTATGAAAAAATGATTTACTTCTTTTTATCATTCCAAGAATAAAAAAAAATCTTCAACATTTGCTCAAAATAATTTTCTCTTCTAAAGGGGAATCCTCCTACACTGCTGGTAGGAATGCAAGCTGGCACAGTCACTCTGGAAAACAGTATGCAATTTCCTCAAAAAGTTGAAAATGGAGCTACCCTACAACCCAGCAATCGCACTTCTGGGTATTTACCCCAAAGATACAAATGTTGTGATCCGAAGGGCCACATGCACCCGAATGTTTATAGCAGCAATGTCCACGATAGCCAAACTATGGAAAGAGCCTAGATGTCCATCAACAGATGAATGGATAAAGAAGATGTGATATATATATATTGAAATGCTATGCAGCCATCAAAAAACCCGAAATCTTGCCATTTGCAATGACATGGATGGAACTAGAGGGTATTATGCTAAGTGAAGTAAGTCAATCAGAGAAAGACAATTATCATATGATCTCTTTGATATGAGGAATTTGAGAGGCAGGGCAGGGGTTGTGGAAGGTAGGGAGGGAAAAAATGAAACCAGATGGGATTGGGAGGAAGACAAACCATAAGAGACTCTTAAACTCAGGAAACAAACTGAGGGTTGCTGGAGGGTAGAGGTTGTGCGGGTAGGGTTAGGGTGGCTGGGTTATAGACATTGGGGAGGGTATGTGCTAAGGTGAGTGCTGTGAATTGTGTAAGACTCATGATTCACAGACCGGTACCCCTAAAGCAAATAATACATTATGTGTTAATTAAAAATAAAAATTTTCTCTTCTGAATAAACTATGAATGGTACTAATTATGAAGACCTTGTTATAATTAGTGTCTGCTGCCTAAAGCAGAATTCTCAAAAAGTTCAGAGTTGAACAGGGTAAGATGTCATTTGAGGTATTTTTTTCTCCCTTGGTTGTTCACACAATTTGACTTCAATGTTGCCATCACTGAATGCTTCTCCTTGGGTCTCCTCCACAGGATTCTCTCTCCGGGACAACATTGCTTTCTTCTGCATCATTGTAATTGCTGAATTTCCATGCCTTCGTGCTGGAGATAAGGTTTCTTTTACTATGCAATAACAAACTGCAGATAAAAAATTTTTTTTGAAGTTTTCGTTCAGAAATGCATAAACAATGGGATTACAGATGGAATTGGAAAATCCAATTATTTGCACTATGGCAAAAATAATCTTGATTGTGACATCGTCATATTCCTTTTCAAAGTTACCTGAAATAAAAATTAATAGTCTAGAATGCGTTATGTTCTAATGAGCAGAAATAGAATTTCTGTTTATCATCTGTCTTTACCGACCACTTATACTTTGACAAGTGGATAAAGGTGTAAAAGTCTCAAGACAATTCTGGGAAGAGCCATCTGATGTCAGAAGAAAAATAAGTTCCGTGATGTGTCATTCATAGAGAATCTTGCCTCACAAGCACAGCCTGGTGCCCAGCACATATTAGGGAGCTTACTGCATTTCTACTTTATTCCAAGCTTTGTGTAAACTGGAAGCAGAAGTTACCATTCACATGTTCGCTTGTGTTATGGAAAAACATCATCTGAGAATTATGCTAAGTCTCAGATTATCAAAGGTAATACAGTGAGGGTCTGGCTGAAATCCTAGGTGTTATTAAATTTATGTGGTTCAAGTCAGTATTCTAATCTAAATGGAGAACACTCAGAGGATGTCACACTTCTCCAGTGTCTGAATGAATCTCCAGTGTCACTGAATCTCCAGTGTCACGCTTCTGGAGAACGGGAGGCATGGCATGAAAGAAACTCAAACATGTTTCTGTGTCTTCTGTAATTATTAAAAATTTGGTCAAAGTCATACATAATTATCTACCACGTAATGATCTGGTGGTCTTGAAAACATGAAAGAAACCCATTAAATGTTTGATATTTGATTACCCAAGTGAATAACAATAAATTTCTATGATTCATTGTCCATTTTAGCAGGAAATGAACTAAAACTTCTATCAAATGAGAATGAAAAGCACTCACTGTATTCAATCATCATGTGAACGATGTGGAAAGGTGCCCAGCACACAGCAAAGAGAGCCACCACTGTCACCATCATAATGACAGCTCGCTTCTTCTTCCTGGACCCATAAGGATACATTGTATCAGTTAACTTCTTGGAAAATTTGTCACATTGATATCAAAGTTATTAAAGTTTGAGCCTAAATTTCTCAACCATAATTTTTCAAATATTAATAAAGCTCATAACAGGTTAATTGTGGGCTGTTTCTCATTTTCCCCATTCATTTCCTCACTTCCCTATATTTCTCATATTATAAACATCCTTACAATGTGTGCTCATAATAGGTCAAGCACTCGGCTAGATGCTTGGTGTGGATTATGTCATTCATCTTCTCAGTAAGCCATTTAATGGATGCAGAAACTGAGGCACGGAGAAGTTTATGTCACTTGCAAAGTCAGATGACCGGTAAGGTATTTAAACTGTAAGGGGGTAGAGCGGCCTTAAAGTTATGCAGCTTAACTTCAGTATTAAGCTCTTAATCACTTTATACTGAAGAGCATTCTTCTGAGGAAGTGGGAGAGCTAAATCAGCAATAAGTCCCAAGGTGCTCAATAGTCCAGCATCGACGCTGACAGGGAGGATTGCTTCATACAAACTGGGCACCAGAGGTCGCTGCACACTTGTAAAATGAGACAATTTCACCAAATCACAAAACTCCTTCTAAGGTTTTTGTTTTTGTTTGTAATAGCCATTCCACGTAGATTATAAAATAAACCATATGGACTACAAGTGCCATATCAGTAAATTGTGTTTTATTTTTTTAATTAATGAATATGTTCAGAAAAGAAAGCTTTTAGTGTTATATCAATAATAATAATTTAACGTAAATAGCATGCTCTGACCACCAAAGGATTTCCATATATATCTCACGCATTTGAGCATCACATAGGAGGAAGTGAGGGTGGATTTTTATTAAGCTCCCTGCTACATAGGAGGAAAGCAGGAGGCTTAGTCCACTCCATGTGGCTGGTGAGTGGTGGGGAAGAGAAGACTACAGCCCTCACCCCTGTGTCATACTGACATGGAGATGAAAATGGAACAATTTTCCAAATTTTCTAAACTCCTACCATACCTAAAATCTCCAAAGTTTAAAGTCAGCCCATGCCCTAAACATGAATTACAAATGGCACTTCGGCTAAATTTCACAGGAATATAGAGAATTCTAGCATCTGCTCCTTCAAGCACAACTAATTACAAATATTTTAAACAGAGGTGAATATTTCATTAAACGGACCTGGTTATTTTTGACATTTCTTTTCCATGAATAGTTCGAAGCACTGAGCAATCCCCCACTCTTTTCTTTATCCAAAGTTCATAGCCGATTTTGCTATACAGGATCAGCATCAGCAAAAGAGGCAGGAGGAAGAGGATGATGAGGATAAAGGTGGTATAGATTTTCTGGTGTGCAGGGCTGGCCCACTCTTCCAAACAGCAGACATGTTCTTTTTCATATAAGAAATCATACTTAATCTTTAATACAAGAACAATTCAGTTAGAGGAACCAGAGTCAGCATCAAAAGAACAGAAAGCAGCCAACTACTATTGTCATGTTGCATTTTTCAGATCCTTACATATTTGCTGTGGGGACATATTTCAAATGAGAAATATTTTTGATTGTTCTTTTGTTGTGAAGCATCATTTTTCCTTCATTCCTTACATTCTTAATGGTTTTATACTTTCTTTTCTATTTTAAAATGGAATTGAGGTCAATAGCCTCTTTATTTTTTTTTTAATCTCCCACAACTTTTTTTCAATTTGGTAAAAGAGAGCTGTCCTCTTTGACCAGAGTATGTGGGCATACAGTCCAGATGAAGAACATTGCTTTCCACGTGGAGAATACACTACAAATATGAAAACCAAAGTATTGTATGAAAAAAATATTTTGTACTTGCATGCCAGCTAGTTTAATGTTACATTATTTTGCTTCCTCAATTGTTGAAGAGACAAATTTTGGCAAGGCATCAGATGTCTTTCAATTGATAGTACTGAAAGCTTGAATTCTGTTACAGCTATTCCAGATTGGAATGATAAGATTGTTTGCAAAGATTTTAGAAATGTAACTGATAGCTTTAAGATTCTGAGATGAATAAGAAATTGAGATTCAAACTATTGTCAATCTACAAATCTTCAGACTCAGCTCTAAGCCTGATAATATCTGCCTCAACTGAGGTAGATATCTTACAGAAAGACAATGTCTCCTTATTAATATTATGTCATATGAGTCATGACAGACTCATGAGTTCAAAATATTATTAATAGCAGTATTAATAATAATAGCAAATGCTAGTAAGGGATAAACTTAGAAAAGCATATTCAAGAGTCATTTAACTGGATAATAAGAACAAAAGAGAATTTAGCAAAACTACTGCCATTTTGGCCATTTTAGAGTTTTCCAGATGAAGAATACCTAGGTCTTAGACATATTTTTGCCTTCATTCCTGCAAATTTTATCATCAATTGTTAGTTAGTTGAATTGGGGAACAAGCTTTCTGGTATACTCGTCAAAGGTAAGAAAATTCGAGCTCTGATCAAGGTTGTTATTTACAAATACAGTGAGGGATGAAAACACTTACTGAATAATAATTTCAAGATCCAAACTCCCTGGGAACCGGATATAAAGTGAAATTCATTCTGACTCCATGTAGGCAGAACCCACAAAGGCATAGCCATGGGGACAATGTTAAGGCACTGGCACATGTTAAGGCACATGTTAAGGCACAAACTACCCCAGCAGTCTTCAAATAGGTGCATGTTGCCCTGGGGACAAGCACAGACTTTCTGAGGCCATAGGCAGATGGCTTTAAGAGAGCCTATTTCAGATCTTCCATTAGCAACTGCACAGTTCTCTAAAATTCTGGTGCCTCGGGGTGCCTGGGTAGCTCAGGCGTTTAAGTGTCCAGCTCTTATTTGGCTCAGGTCCTGATCTCGGGGTCCTGGGATCGAGCCCCCCTGTCAGACTCTGTGCCCAGTGGGGAGTCTGCTTGGGATTCTCTCTCTCCCTGTACCTCTGTCTGTTCTCCCCGCTCATGTTCTCTAGCTCTCTCTAAAGTAAATAAATAAAATCTTTAAGATTCCACTGCCTAGGAGAAGCCTGAAACTGAGTGTTGTGCTCTCTCTATATTCCTAGTTTCTCGTTTCTAATCGCTCTTCTCCCCAGCTACATAAGTCAGATCTCTTACCCAACCACAGTCTTACTATGAGGCACTGAAAAAGGAGGTGGTTTGAATTACTGATGTCAGTGAAGCCACCATGATCAAGAAACCATAAATACACGACAGGGCTTTGTGCTTTTCCCTATATTAAATACATTTCTATTCAGGGTAAAGCTTGGCATTAGGAAAAAGTGTTTTGACAGATGTTGAGATGCTGTGACTTTACACTTTTCATACAGTGAAGGGGCAGAAGTGATGACAATTTTAATTTTACCACCTCGTTGCTTCCATCCCCTGAAAATTGTCAAATACATCACTCCTGAGAGAGAGCCCAGTGAGAGCAAAGCAAAGAGAACTTCAGTGGGTGGAAATGGTGACGTTGGGGTGCTTTGTTTCACCCAGGTGAGAAATTCAGGCTTTGTGCATGCTCACATACACTCTCTCTAGTAGAATTTTAGAAGTGAGAAGGTGGTCATGGGATGCATATTAATAGATTTATCTGGTATGAACAATGAAATCACAATTCTTCCTGACAGAAAGCAAATCTGATTTGGCTGATTGGTGTGACCGTGAGAACGGGCATTGCCAATTTCATATGCATTTTCTACAAACTAAATGAGTTACATATTTAAACTATATTTAGAGCATATGATAAAATAAGTTTATTTAAAGAAACAGACAAATACCCTGTGTCTATGGGTCAGGAATGGACCCCACAAATGACTACAGGGTTGGTCACTTATGAGAGGACTCCATTGGTACAGGATTCCTGTTGGGATAAGGGCAGCCTTGGAGAAAAGGGCTGGCCACATACAGTTGTGTGTGGAAGCTAGAAGGGCATGATAAACAGCCTGCTGGAGGAGGGAATAGCTGTCAGAAGCCTCAGTGATGTTATCTTTGAAAAACCCACAAGTAAAGATCATGAGCAATAGTCACGGGCAGAGGGCATTGACACCAGGGTACACTGCCCCTTCCTCTCCTCACCCTTCTCACCAGCTCTCAAAGAACCAGAGACAGTCAGTTGAACGGGAAGGGAGAAATGCACGGTAAGGAAGGGGAGAAGATGAGGATTATGTCCCTTTTCCATGCTATAGGATTCTAGACCTAAAAATAGCTTAAGCTGAGGGAAGGGGTTCTTTTGCTTTGATTGAAAGTATGGACTTATGTGATTGTGACACTGGGCTGGGCATTTAATCACAGAACTAACACTTTTGTTGTGACTGAAAGTGACCAGAGGAATGTTGCTCTCTGAACGGTTGGAAGAGTAACAGGGCCTACTCAGGGCTTCATCCACAACATTGCATCAGAGTACTGAGAGGTCCTTAGGTCACATTTTTTTAGGCAGCAATGGACAGAATAAAATTACCTTCTGCTCTCACCTATGGAGTCCAGCTCATTCAATACATAGGTTACATAAAAAATCAAGTCATGTTTTCAATGTACCCTTGCCTGAGAGCTCATTTGTTATCCTTGCCAATGGACATCGCACATTCAATCCAGTTTCACATTTGCTTCCGTCAATTTAAAAAGGTATAAAAAGGATACATGGTTTAAAAGATTATCTTAGTGGGTGTGTGAACAATGCCCTACTGCCTTTGAACACTACTATCTGGGCTAGATCACATATGCAGGACACGCTGAAGTATGTATGCCCCATTGGTGAGACTGGGTCACCAGAAACAGCACCATGCTCCCTCCACTGTGAATCCCCAGGCAATGCTGGACCCATTAAATAAAGGTGTGAGGGAAGGAGAGAGGTCAGATAAGATGATCCTGGCACACACTCCAATTCAAATTTCAGTTTGTCAATGTATGGGAGATGGATAAGAAAAGACTTTATGAAGGAGAATCAACTAATAAGCAGATAATTGATGACAATTTTTTAATGTGATTTAAAAATAAAAGAAAAATCTAGAACAACCATTGAACTCTTCAAATGTAACAAGACACTGGAGGCCACTAGGAAAGGCATGCTCAGCTTGCAGAAAAATGTAGAATGTGACCCTGGTTAATTTTCTTTTAAGCATTAAAATCTTAATAATACAAGATCAAGGGAGAGCTAGATAAATGGGGGGAGGGAAGGATCTTAAAACAAACTATTTTATTCCACTTGAAAAATTTCCAGTGAAATAACTGGGATCATACAAATTTGCGGGAAGAAATTAGATTATCACTGAGAGGGCTGGGAAAACTTTCAATAATATGACTATCAATCCCAGTCCCAATCTACCTCAAGACGTTGCACATGCCACATGGGCGATCCAACGATGACTGCCACCAGCCAGACCACACCTGCCAAAACATGACAATCATCAGAATATGGCTCCAACAGCAATGCAAAACACATGTATGCTTATGCATAAAGCAGATGCTCTGAGCATAAAGACTCCTTATGTGCAATCATATTTGCCCTCAAGCAGAGCAGGGGTCTACCCATTCTCATGGCCACTCTTCCACCATCTTCAAAATTCATCCACAATCTCCAAAATGGTGGAACAGTCTTCCTGAAACATTTTTAAATGCTTGATTAAAACTCCTTAAAACAATAACAATAAAACTCCTGAATAGTGTTTCAGTGACTGCAAGATAAAACCCATAATCAAAACTCCTTAAAACAATAACAATGAAACTCCTGAATAGTGTTTCAGTGACTGCAAGATAAAACCCAAACCCTTAACCTGGTTCCTGGGATTCTCTCATTTGCCTCTCTCTCCTCTTACATTTCTGTCCATGTTCTTCAAAACAGCATCCTTTACTGAGGAATGTACAGATTTGCTTTCAGTCCCTGTATCTCAGAATGCATTGAGGTGCTCTGACACTGTCACCCCGGATGGCACTTTATTCCACTCATTTTCCAGGACTTGACTCAAATGTCACTTTCTCTAGGGAATCTTTGAGGGTCACCACCATTTCCAGATAGAACTGATCACTAATTCCCTGTTGTCTCCATGTGCTCTGTAGTCATTTGTTGCCCTTAGTCATTTCTTCTCAACTTCATCTAAGCTCATTGAGGGCAAAGACAATGCAATTTACTTGTTTTGTTCCTTTGTTTCCCCAAACAAGAGTCCAGGGATAATTCCTGGCCCTGAGTAGGTGTTGATCAAGCATCATAATATGAGTATTATTTCCTTATTTACAAAAACAAACACTTAAAACATCAGAAACAAGAGTGCTCTTTCCAAATTCCCCGTCCACCCTGTTTTTGTTGAGGGAATTGCTTTAGTGATGTGTCCTTAGCCAGGAACAAAAGAGAATCTGAACAGACTAGTATAAGGCCAGAACCAAGAGACTCAACATCAATTCTGAGAGCAATTTCTCAGCTCAAATTTTTCTTGTGCTTTCTGTATCGAGTAGAAAACAGTCTATTGCCTCGGGTTTCAAGAAACTGAGACTCACTTAAGTTGTAACTGGGGCCTATTATAAAGAAACACATGAACTGGCACTGTCTATAGAGAGTCAAAGATTTAAGATGGTTCTAAGGACTCACAAATCAATCTCTCTCCACATTGCCGTACACATCTGTTCTATTCTAGTCCAATCACTATCTCATATTATCTTAAGTCCAATCATTTCTCCAATCTTTAGTAGAAATTCTGGAGGAATTGAGTCTAATTGGCTTAATTCATTGATAGTCCTTCTGTGTCTACTGCCTGTTCTGGGATAGTAGGGGCAGGGTTAGATTTATATTACTGGTATAATCTGTGAACTCCTGTGGGCAAGTGAGTCTAGCAGGTCATTGCTGATGTCCTGGGGGCAAGGCAGTCTCAGCTAGGAGGTACTGGGCATGAGGACAGGGCTGGTTCCCAGTGTAACAGCTAGAGAAAGATGTCAGGCAACACTGCATGAAAGCCCCATAAGGAGATGAGACTCATTGGTTTAAAATCCTTTCTGTCTACCATGACCTTTTCGAGTAGAAATTGTCTTGACTGCCTGTTATTGACTTTGCCTTCAGATCCTTAGACTCTCTACTTCTCATTCCTTTTTTAATAATTTCCCTCCTCCACATATTCCTTTTCTCACCCCCTTTCCACACCCACACACGCCTTTCAGATTTTTCGAAGGTAGAAAGATGTCAATTATTAAAACCAATGAAGCCTTTGAATTCTTCGTAGGGAGGATATGCCATACATTTGAAATTAACTAAAACTAATGAATATTTTTCCTGTTGATTTATCTGTTCATTTCAAACTATGTAAAATGAGTTTGGCATTGCAAAGCCTTCAGGAGTTCTCTCTGTAATTCTACTCTCCCATGCTGGCTAATTCTTACAGCAGAAATAAATGTTTACTTACTCCTTGCAAGTGAGATATTAGTAAAAATTTCTCTTTGGTTATCACATTAGTTGCTCCCTCAACCTCTCATTGGTGAACTGTCATACATTCAAACCACTGGTAAGCACATTAAGGTTTTAAATGCTTTGGTTATAATGATCAGATAGAGAAATTCTTCCATCTTATTATGCTAGGCTTTAGGACATCACTTTGAGCTTGCCACTTATCAAGAGGTACTTGCTCATCATGACTTGCTCACTCAGGAATGGTTACAGAAACCTGAGGATTCAGGAATGCCCGAAGCAAAATTATGAAGTGGATGGAATTTGTGCTCATCAGGCACCTCTAGCACTCAAAACCCAGGGTTCTCATGAGTCCTCTGAACTTCTACTATTGTGGCCTCACCACTGGGGCCACCTCTGAGCAGCACCCCGGTTCTCTACCTTTTTAAAAAGCACTTTCCTTCCCATATCAAAATATACCTGCTCTAAGAAGGGCCTCTTACCTGAGGATGACAGTTTGCAAATCTAACAAATATTAATGTGGTAATGCCACTGAAGGGTTATCTTAAATTAGCGGAAGGTAGTGCTTAAAAGGTTGTCTTGAACTAAAGAACTAACTCTGAAATGCGAAATTTTAAATGTGGGAGTAGGCCTAAAGGAGAAAAGGAGCGAAGGTCTAGGTAAATGGGGAGAGGTCTGAAATCCTGAAGTTACACCATGATGCCTACAAGCTAGACAAGAAGCTATTTGTCTGGTTCATCGTCACAGTTCACTTTGAAGAAATTCTGTGTGCTCTGTAATAAAGAATGGCCATGCGGCCACTGGTACATCCTCACCTAGCATGGTGAAAGCCCTTCTGTTGGTGTACTGCCACTTCATTTTAAAAGGATGCACAAGTCCCTGGTGCCTTTCCACAGCAATGCAGGTCATGGTGAGAATTTCTGTCATGATAGCAGTAGACTGGATGAATGGCAGCATCTTGCAAATGAAGGCACCTGCAACAAGGAAACAGGGCAGTCAAACATCAAGAGTGAAAGTTTTATCTGTGTTTCTGTAATTGTTGCGGTTAATTAATTCTGAGCCTCTGTTCAAAAGTTTTATGACTATAATTACATTATAGAGTCAACATAATTGAGAAAGGTGGAACTGGCTAATATTTTCTCTAAGTACCTAAATTATAGGTGATTACCTATAAGAGGACAATGAAAAGGCAAGTAAATATCTAGTCATTGATAATAGGCAGGAAAAAAAAATCAATGTGAGTCTTGCTTAAGAAAGAGCAAAGGATGTCTCCTAGAGTCACAACCACACAGTAATCTTTGATTATTTCTTCCCTTTTGGTTCTCTGTCAAATCATGACAAAGGAAGAATTCTCACCAAAGACTCAAATCTCTTATTTTATTTTTTTATTCTCCTTTGATTTTCTGTCTACAACCTTATGTGTGGCTTACATCATTATACTCTTTTTTTAAAATTTATTTTTTTTTCAACGTAACAGTATTCATTGTTTTTGCACCACACCCAGTGCTCCATGCAATACGTTCTATCCCTAATACCCACCACCAGGCTCCCCTACCCTCCTACCTCCCACCCCTTCAAAACCCCTCAGGTTGTTTTTCAGAGTCCATAGTCTCTTATGGTTCATCTCTCCCTCCAATTTCCCTCAACTCCCTTCTCCTCTTAACTGATTTCACTTTCTCTAGTGCAAAGGCCTCAGACTGGTGGCTCCTGGGCAAGATTCAGTCTGCAAACATGCTTTGCATGATTTATACAATATTCTTGCAATACATGAATACATCGTCAGCATTTTAAATGTTTACACTACCTGTCTTGCCCTTTCACCTTTTATTTGTAACCCGATTTGATGTTTCTGCTCTTGAATCCATCTTACTCTTGGCTATCAAACTCATTACTCTGGATTATCAGATAATCAGAAGCTCAGGGAATATGAAAAGTTGGAAGAAACCTCAGAAGTCATAAAGTCCTAGCTCTCTCCAAAACCAGAAATTGTCTTTTATCTTCTCTCACAGATGCTCTGCCAAGCTCTTCTTAACACACCTGGAGAGGAGGCTTCCTGGCCAGCATACTCCCATCTCAAGTTGATGCTTAGGGTTCTTTATTGTTGTTGTTGTTGTTTTTCCTTCTTCTGCTTAGAATATTCCTCCCCCAGAGGACTTCCTCCCACCCTTCACCAAAGTCTTTGCTCAAGTGCCTCTTCAATGAGGCTGATATGCTGACAGCATATCCTTAACTAAGGTCTGCCCCATTCCCCTTCCACCTCCTCTCATCCCTCAGGTCTTATTTTACTCTTTTCCCATAACTCTTTCACTTTCCAACAGACTGCATAATTTATTGATTGGCTTCATTGCTCATTAAAAGTTTCCTCATGCCTTTCATAATGCAAACACCTAAGAATGAGGATTCTTGTCTGTTTTCTTCACTTACACATTTCAAGCATTTAAAATAGTACAAGAAGGTTCTCAACCCACATTCACTGAATTGAGGATGAAGAACCCAGGAAGCTTTTGACCTTTAGAAGTACCTCCATTCAATTTTGGAAAGGCTCTCACTAGAGAAAGTGCTTTTTAATAGTTCCACCCACTTCTTCCAGTTTTGCTTTCTGAAAGTTTCAGAACTAACCAACTATCTTTTCCAAACATCAACTCTTATATTCAGAAGAGACTTTTATGTCATTCCTAGGTCTTTTCTTTTCTGATTGTCCCTGCTGTTCCTCATTTGACATCATTTTCAAACTTTCAAATCCTTGGACACCTTCCAAGGATTTCCTTGGACACCTTCCAAGGACTTCCTCTTGTTAGTAAACACATGGTTAGGAAGGAAGGAAACCTACCATCCTCAAGATGTGGTCTGGCTAAAACAGAAACTCCATGGGCTGAGCATGGAGCACAATGTGGGGCTCAATCCCATGATCATGATCACATCATGACCTGAGCCTAAATCAAGAACTGGATGCTTAATCCGTTGAGACACCCAGGTGATACGGACAGGGTTTTCTTGATCACGCTGCCAAGTTTCTTCAATGTTATGGCATGGTACTTATTTAGGTTGAAACTTTGAGTTTTTTAAAAATAAATACATAGATGCTCTTTTCCTATTTACTCTCTTATCTTGGATCTTTATTTTCATTCTAACCATTTTTGGTATGCTCTTTTTAAATTTGGACATTTTTTCCAAGGTCTAGAAGACTAAAGTAAAATAGGCATTGAAGAGATTTTTTTTTCCTCTGTCCTTCATTAAATTTCCAACCCTCCTTTCTTTTTTCAGCTTCTTGTTCTGGTAATCTCCCTAAAAGCACTCTGGCCCTTCCTAGGCCGGGGCACACACAGGTATTCCCTGTAGGTGCTGCCTATTTCTTGGGGAAATTTTGCTATAAAAAAAATTGGGTTTACATGACTGAAATAATGCTGCCTGAAATAAAAGGGGATTGGTATATAACAATCACTGTGACAGACATTCTTTGATTCATTTTTCATTTCTTCTTTCTTTTTATTAATTGAAATTTTTATGAGATAATTATAGATTCACATGCAGTTGTAAAAAATAATACAGAGATATTCCTTGTGTAGTTTTTCCAGTTTCCCCAATGGTAACATTTTGCAAATTTATAGCAAAATATTACTACCAAGATACAGACATTAATACGATCTGCTGATTATATTCAGATTTTCCAGTTTTACTTTAAGTCCCTTCTGTGTGTGTATGTGTGTGTGTGTTCTAGATGATTTTATTACTTGTGTAAATTTAGGTATTTGCCATAACAGTGAAGATACTAAACAGTTCCAACACCCTCCTGCTGCCATTTTATAAGCACACCCAAGCCCCTCCTGCCTCTGCCCATCCCTGTCACTAACTACAGGCAATCTTCCATTTTTAATCCGTCTTCCATTTGTAAAATTTTAAAATTTCACAAATGTTACATAAATTGAGTAATATAATAGATAATCTCTTGGGACTGTCCTTTTTTTTTTTCTTTCAGCACAATCCCCTGGACACTCATCCAAGTCTTTTCATGTATCAATAGTGTATTCCTTTGTACTGCTTACCAATATTCCCCTGTGCACTCCCTCACTCTCTCTCTCTTTCTCTTTCAAATAAATAAAAATAAATTTAAAAAAAAGAATATGAAGAAACTGGGCAACTCATACTTTGCCAATAGGAATGTAAAATGATACAGTCACTTTGGAAAATAGTTTTACAGTTTCTTAAAAGTGTAAACGTGCAATTATCATACAACCTGGAAATTACATTCTTGACATTTGTCACAGAAAAATGAAGACTTGTATTCACACCAAAACCTGTACACAAATATTCATAACTATTTTATTTGTAGTAGTAAAAAACTGAAGTAGCCCAGATGTTTTCAATGAATGAGTGAAAAATATGCAGCCAAGAATACTTTATCCAGCATGGCTGTTATTCAGAATAGAAAGAGAGATAAAGAGTTTCCAAGACAAACAAAAACTAAAGGAATTCATGAACTAAACCAGCTCTTCAAGAAATATTACAAGGGAGCCTTTAAGCATAAAGAGATACCAGAAGCAATGAAGATGGGGGGTATGGAAGGAGTTCCTGCTTGGCTCAGTCTGTTAAATGTCTGCTTTCAATCCAGGTCACGATCTCAAGGTCCTGGGATTGAGGCCCACATCAGGTTCCCTGCTCAGTGGGAAACCTGCTTCTCCCTCTCCCTATGCCTGCTGCTCCCCTTCCTAGTGCTTTCTCTCTCTGTGTCAAATAAATAAATAAAATCTTTAAAAAAAAAAAAAGACCAAAGATGGAGATAATCTATAGGAACTTTATAGGTAACACAATGGCAGGAAATTCATATCTTTCAAAAATTACTCTGAACGTAAAGGACTCAATGACCCAATCAAAAGATACAGAGTACCAGAAATGATTTAAAAAGAAAAAGAAAAAGACCCATCAATATGCTGCTTATAAGAGACTCACTTTAGATCCAAAGACACCTTCAGATTGAAAGTGAGGGGGTGGAAAACTATTTATCATGCCAATGGAGATCAAAAGAAAGCTGGAGCAGCCATCCTTATTTAGATAAACTCAATTTTAAACTAAAGACTGTAATAAGAGATGGAGGACACTATGTCATAATAAAGGGGTCTATCCAACAAGAATATCTAACAATTGTAAATATTTATGCTCCTAACTGGAGGTAGCCAAATATATAAAACAATTAATAACAAACTTAAAGAAACTTACTGATAATAATACAATAATAGTAGGGGACTTCAACACGCCACTCACAGCAATGGACAGATTATCTAAGCAGAAGATCAACAAGGAAACAAGGGCTTTGGATGACACACTGGACCAGGTGGACTTAACAGATATATTCAGAGCATTTCCTCCTAAAGCAACAGAATACACATTCTTTCCAAATGCACATGGAACATTCTCCAGAATAGATCACATACTAGATCACAGAACAGGACTCAACTGGTATGAAAACATTGAGATCATACCATGCATATTTTCAGACCACAATGCTATGAAACTTGAAATCAACCACAAGAAAAAACTAGGAAGAACCACAAATACATGGAGGTTAAAGAATATCCTACTAAAGAATGAATGGGTCAGCCAGGAAATTAAAGAATAGTTTTTAAAATACACAGAAGCAAGTGAAAAAGGAGCAAGAAACGTCTCAAAAACCCAACCTAAACTTACACCTAAAGGATCTGGAAAAAGAATAGCAAATAAAGCCTAAATTCAGCAGAAGAAGGGAAATAATAAAGATCAGAGCTTAAATCAATGATCTAGAAATAAAACAAACAGACAACAGTAGAACCAATCAATGAAACTAGGAGCTAGATCATTGAAAGAATTAACAAGAATTGATAACTCCCTAGCCAGACTTATCAAAAGGAAAAAAGGAGGATCCAAATAAATAAAATCATGTATTAAAGAGGAGTGATCACAATCAACACCACAGAAATACAAACAATTATAAGATAATATTATGAGCAATTATACACCAACAAATTAGGCAACCTGGAAAAAATGGATTAATTCCTAGAAACATATATATTACCAAATTGAAACAAGAAGAAATAGAAAATCTAAACAGACCAATAACCCAGGAAAGAAATTTCAAAAAGAGATTTCAAAAATCTCCCAGCAAATATAAGAGTCCAGGGCTAGATGGCCTTCCAGTGGAGGCTTACCAAACATTTAAAGAAGAATTAATAGTCTCCTCCAGTCCCATGCATATTGATACAAACGTTGGGAGGTGTAATATTCCATTGTATATACGAACCACATCTTCTTTATCCATTCATCTGTTGAAGGGCATAATGGCTCTTTCTACAATTTGGTGATTGTGGCCATTGCTGCTATGAACATTGGGGTATATATGGCCCTTCTTTTCACTGTATCTGTATCTTTGGGGAAAATACCCAGTGGTGCAATTACAGGGTCATAGGGTAGCTCTATTTTTAATTTCCTAAGGAACCTCCACACTGTTTTCCAAAGTGGCTGCACCAACTTGCATTCCCACCAACAGTGTAAAAGTGTTCCCCTTTCTCCACATCCTCTCCAACATTTGTTGTTTCCTGTCTTGATAATTTTGGCCATTCAAACTGGTATAAAGTGGTATCTTAATGTGGTTTTGATTTGAATGTCCCTGATGGCTAATGATGATGAACATTTTTTCATGTGCCTGTTAGCCATTTGTATGTCTTCTTTGGAGAAGTGTCTGTTCATGTCTTCTGCCCATTTTTTGACATGATTATCTGTTTTTTGGGTGTTGAGTTTGAGGAGTTCTTTATAGATTTTGGATATCAGACCTTTGTAGTGTCATTTGCAAATATCTTCTTTCAATCTTTAGGTTGCTTCTTTGTATTGTTGGCAGTTTCCTTTGCTATGCAGAAGCTTTTGATCTTGATGAAGTCCCAAAAGTTCATTTTCACTTTTGTTTCTTTTGCCTTTGGAGACATGTCTTGAAAGAAGTTGCCATGGCCGATGTTGAAGAGGTTACTGCCTATATTCTCCTCTAGGATTTTGATAGATTCCTGCCTCATGTTGAAGTTTTTTATCCATTTTGAGTTTATCTTTGTGTATGGTGTAAGAGAATGCTCAAGTTTCACTTTTCTATACATAGCTGTTTAATTTTCCCAGCGCCATTTATTGAAGAGACTATCTTTTCTCCACGGATATTTTTTCTTGTTTTGTCAAAGATTATTTGACCATAGAGTTGCAGGTCCATATCTGGACTCTTTACTCTGTTCCACTGCTCTATGTGTCTGTTTTTGTGCCAGTACCATGCTGTCTTGGAGATCACAGCTTTGTAGTAAAGCTTTAAATCAGGCAATGTTATACCCCCACCTTTGTTTTCTTTTTCAACATTTCCTTAGCAATTCGGGGTCTTTTCTGGTTCCTTACAAATTTTAGGATTGTTTGTTCCAGCACTTTGAAAAGTGCTGGTGGGATTTTGATCGGGATGGCACTGAAAGTGTAGATTTCTCTGAGCAGTTTAGACATTCACTTACTTGTGGAGCATAAGGAATAACATGGAGGACATTAGGAGAAGTAAAGGGAAAGTGAATTGGGGAAAATTGGAGGGGGAGATGAACCATGAAAGACTGTGGACTCTGAGAAACAAACTGAGGTTTTCGGAAGGGAGGGGTGTGGGGGGATGGGTGAGCCTGGTGGTGGGTATTAAGGAAGGCACGTATTGCATGGAGCACTGGGTGTGGTACATAAGCAATTTCTCTTGGAACACTGAAAAAATAAAATAAAATTTAAAGAAAGAAAGAAAAAAAGAGAGAAAGAAAGAAAGAAGGAATACCTATTCTCCTAAAACTGTTCCAAAAAATAGAAATGGAAGGAAAACTTCCAAGCTCATTCTATGAGGCCAGAATTACCTTGATCCCAAAACCAGACAAGCATCTTTAATATGTTGTCTTCCAGTCCATGAACACAATATGTCTCTCCATTTACTTATGTATTCTCTGACTTCCTTTATCAGCATTTTATAATTTTCAGCCTATAAGACCTGTATGTTTTATTTTATAGTATACCTAAGTATTTCATTTTCTTTGGATTAATTATAAGTAGTATTGTATTTTTCATTTTAGTTTCTGACTGTTACTTGTTAATATGTAGAAATACCACTAAGTTTTGTACACTGATTTTGTATACTGTGACCTTGCTGAATTCACTTACTATGGGAGTTTTCACTAGATTCCTTGGGATTTTCTGTGCAGAAAATAATGTCATCTGAAAATAAAGATTGTATTATTTCTTCTTTCTAAAGTGCATGTCTTAGATTTCTTTTCTTTGTCTTTGTGCAGTGGCTTGAATTTTGAGAGGTATGTTACATAAGAGCGGTAAGAACAAACATCCTTACCCTGTTCCCAATCTTAGAATGAAAGTATTCAGTCTTTTACCATTAAATATGGTGTTAATTGTAGGTTTTTACATTTTACATTTTCTTTATCAAGTCGAGGAAGTTTCTATTTCTAACTTGCTATGAATTTTTATCACAAATGGTACTGGATTTTGTAAAATGTTTTTCTTCTGCCAATTGCTAGGATTATATTATTTTTCTTCTTTAGCTAATTACATTGATTACCTATGGTAGATTACATTGATTATTTTAATAAATTCTGAGTCAATATTGAGTCAGTCTTATTTAAGTAGGATAAATCCCACTTAATTATCCTTTTTATATGTTGTTGGATTCTATCTGCTAACATAGCAAGGACTTTTGTATCTAAGTTCATGAAAGATAGCAGTCTGCAGTTCTCCCTTTATTGTACTGTCTCTCTCTGGTTGATTTATCAGTGTTATAAAGGCCTCATAAAATGAATTAACAGTTGTTTCCTCGGCTTACATTTTCTGAAGAGTTTGTGTAAAAGTAGCATTAATTCTTTAAATGTCCCATAGAATTCTCCAGTGTAACCATCTGGGCCTGGAGACTTCATTTTGGGAGAGTTTCAGCTGCAAAGTATTATTTGGCCACTTTCTTTTTAAAAATGTATTTAAAAAAAATTTTTTTTTAGATTTTACTTATTTGAGAGTGACCAAGCAAGAGAGAAAGCACCAATGGGGGAAGGGAGGAGGAGGGGCAGAGAGAGATAGAGATAGCAGACTCCCCACTTAGCAGGGCACCCAATTTGGGGCTTGATCCCAGGATCCCAGGATCATGACCTGAGCTAAAGGCAGATGCTTAACTGACTAAGCCACCCAGGCACCCCAAAAAATGTCTCTTAAATCACAGAATTATGAGCATATGGTTTAAAATCAGAAGGGCTACAATTTAAAAGAATAGGTCTCTATTCACCCTTGCTCACCTGCTGTCCCCAACATCTACTTGTTTTTAATTCTTCTACCAGGTAACTTCACATCTTGAAAACAAGTGGTTTTAGATAGCCTTTCTTCATTTATGGATTTTACCATGATATATATTGACTTTCTTCTGGGATAGATAAACTTTTGGTTCACTTTTATCACCTCTTATTCCTTCTCCCCATAGCTTTTAATTTTCTTATAATAACACTCTTCAATAACTTCTTTGGAAAGGTTTTGGGAGATTATTTCCTAAATTCTTGCATGTAGTTTCCTCTATCTTAGACTCATAGAGTAATATACTTAAACCCCTATTCACTGGCCTACGAACTTCCAACAGTTTATCTTCTTCCCCACATTGCAAGATAGTGATACCTCACCTTCTTCCTCCTTTTCTTCTCTCTTCTTCCTTCAAACTTCTATCAGCTTGCCTTTACATTTATCAACCAGGAAAGCTTTTTTTTTTTTTTTTTTAAGATTTTATTTATTTATTTGACAGACAGAGATCACAAATAGGCAGAGAGGCAGGCAGAGAGAGAGGAAGGGAAGCAGGTTCCCCGCTCAGCAGAGAGCCCGATGCAGGGCTCAATCCCAGTACCCTGGGATCATGACCTGAGCTGAAGGCAGAGGCCTTAACCCACTGAGCCACCCAGGCGCCCCCAGGAAAGCTTTTCATTCTGTTTCATAGCCATATGAAGTCTTCTGGACTTGACCTACATTTTAATTATAAAAGATTAAAACTACAAACAGCATTTTCATTATTATGACTAAATACTATAATGACAAAGCCAATATGTATGTTGTAATGTAAATACATTTCTCTTTCTCTGATTTTATAATTAAGATCCTTATTAATTTACTTATTGCTCTAAAGTATGCCATATTTTAATCTGGGCCATAACTTTAATCCTGCAGAAGAATTTTGTTTATTTAATTTTTCCTGGAGTTTTTGATTGCATTTTTTTCTAGTTGGAAGAAGAAACATGTACCTTCTTTCAACACAGTCTAGGGGTTTATTGTATGAGCTTTGGAATTACTGCCTAGGTTTAGATCCTGAATCTGGAATTCCTGGATTGATCTTCATATGCTAACTACCTTTGTTTATATGATTTTTTTTTGCTTTATTAATTCTCTTTGTCTATTTGCTCATATTATGGAGATTCTCTTGTCTTTGTCTTCTAGCTCTTATAATTTACATATTAATTCAACAGTCATATTTTCACTTTTAAGAATTTTTTCTTATTCTCAAAAGTATTTATTTTCAGAGATGCTTCTCGTGATTTATGAAGTCAGTATCTCCTTAAAACCAGACATCTCCCACTCAACATTAGTAACTCATTTGCGAAAAGAAGACATTCTGTGTGAAATGTGCACTGGTAGCCTATTTCTCATTACATAAAAAGCCAAATTAAACTCTCAACACATTTTGACTGTAACTTGTAACTAAAACACAGTAAAGCCATCATTTACTATATAAAATATTTAAAATAATGCTCTTGGGGCACCTGGATGGCTCAGTGGGTTAAAGCCTCTGCCTTTGGCTCAGGTCATGATCCCAGGTCTTGGGATTGAGCCCTGCGTCGGGCTCTCTGCTCAGCGGGAAGCCTGCTTCCTCCTCTCCCTCTCTGCCTGCCTCTCTGCCTACTTGTGATCTCTGTCAAATAAATAAATAAAATCTTTAAAAAAATAAAATAATGCTCTTTATAGAAAAACAGAATGGTTGTTATCAAATGGTTTGTCTGTATGCTGCTCTGTATGCAGCATTTTCATGGTGTGTCATAAATATTTCTTTTCCAACCAGGCATAGCAAATAGCAAACATTAATAAATATGTTAGAAAAGTGAAGATAAAATTTGTCACAACAAGGAGACAAATACCTTGGATGTCCCGTTACTTATGAAGAAAGGAACAGCCCGGAAACTTGAAAGGGGAGGGGTGTTGAGGTATAATCATTATCATTGGTGGTGTAAAGTGATGTCATGGGTAAATGGGTTCCAAAGGTACTATTTCAGGCAAACTATGAAACTCAGAAGCTTACAGATTCTTTATTGCTCTTGCACTGAAGTAAGGAGTGCTAAGTGGATTTTCGGGGAGGCAGATGACACTTTAGGATGAAAAACTATAGAATGGAACTTTATTTACTCTCTTCTAGTTTATGTTTATAGAATTCTTTGCATGGTGCTATAAGAAATATCAAGCAATAATATCTCCACTGCCTTCAGAGATAATCTCTATCATTGCATTGTATAGCCTGCAAATTATTTTCAGCAAGTAATATCTAGTGGTTTAATTATATGCTTTCTAGGTTACCATAACGATTAACTTTTCCAACTGATATTCTTTTTAAAAAATTTTTTATTTATTTATTTGACATAGAGAAAGAGAGAGGGAGAACAAGCAGGGGGAGGAGCAGAGGAGAGAGAGAAGCAGGCTCTCTGTTGTACAGGAAGCCCCATAAGGGGCTTGATCCTAGAACCCTGGGATCACTAGCTGCACTGAAGGCAGATGCCCACTGGACTGAGCCACTCAGGTGACCTCTAAATGATATTCTAAACAAGTTCAGTACTCGCTAATTTGTCAGCATGACATTTAAAGAATTCTTCAACATCTTCATTCACGTCTTCTCAAAGCCAGTCTTCTCTGCAAGTGTTAACAAAGAGTTGAGAAGAATGGCTCAGTTGCAAAGAATGTATAAAATGATGTAATTCTTCTCTCAGTATCAGCAACATGTGGCACACACATCCCTTTGTGGACACTAGGCATGCTTTTCAAAACATCTATTTGTTTTTGATGTTCTACCAACTATATTTGGAATATAGCTCAAGAATTTTCTATGTAGGGATGCCTGGGTGGCTCAATTGGTTAAGCGGCTGCCTTCGGCTCAGGTCATGATCCAAGGGTCCTGGGACTGAGCCCTCCATTGGACTCCCTGCTCAGTGGACAGCCAGCTTCTCCCTCTGCCTCTGTCTGCCGCTCTGCCTACTTGTGCTCTCTCTCTATCTCTCTGTCAAATAAATAAATAAAATCTTTTAAAAAATGAATTTTTCTATGAATTATTTTGTTTAAAGTGTTTTATTAATTTGGGGGACATAAGTTTTTCTTATGTAAACATCAGCTTAAATATTATGGTACTGAATGACTCATTTATTGTCGAAGCTTGAGACTTAAAAACAAATAAGGGCACCTGGGTGACTCTGTTGGTTAAACATCTGACTCTTGATCTCAGCTCAGACCTCCATCTTAGGGTTGTGAGCTCAAGCCCTGCATTAGGTTCTACATCCTACTTAAAAACAAAACAAAACAAAACAAATACTAATTCTACTGGGAAAATGTTAAATGAGAAAACATTTTTCAGGATATTCCTATAAATATAAAAATACTACTTGGAGTTTCATTTCTAAATTTATCTGTTAATAACCCATTTCTTCTAGTTTCATTTATCTGTATTGTATTCTGAAAACCTTCTTCAAACTGTCTATGAATCCTTAGTTACCTTTACATATTTAAGAATATGGCAGAGTGAAAGACAACTGGCATTCCCTATTCACATGGGCTGGAGTGGTCCCCCAAAAGACTTTGATTTAGAATGAGTAGAGCCTTAGAGATGAAAAACATTCAAGTTTTTCCTTATGGAGCCAAAACTCATACTAACTCTGCAGTTGTGCTCAAGGTGCTTCCTTCAATTACTTTACAAGAAGAATCTTCTGGGTTTGTATTTGTGCAGGAGACAAGTTCAGCACAGTAAAATTGTGTGTCTTCTGATATTTTTCTTCTAATTTTCCTTACTTTAATAGCTACAAATACTATTTTAGAAAAATAACTGAATTGGTTTCTTTTCCTCCCCACTAATGGCAATAATTAGACTTTCAAATAATAGAATTAAAGGAGCCCAGGTTAAACATTAAGGTTTAAAAGCAAAAAGCAAGAGCCAGCATTCTAAGTATTACTTGCCTATATTGCTTTAATGCCTATTTTTCTTTTGTCATTTTTCAATCGAATTTAGTTCAACCTTTTGCTTTTGGATTTTAAATATTTTGACTCCTTTATCCTTGACTGTATTGAAACTGAATTGTTTGGAATGCTACTTTGTAATTAAATGTTTATTTGTGGGATATTAATGTCTGTTCTCTTTCCATAAAGAACAGCTGGGAGTATTTGTTTTGTCTTTCTCTGTATTCAAAAAGTCTCAAGTAGTATATGACCTACAGGTGAATGAATGAACAAATGCATGAATGAATGAGAAGACAGAATATAGATGAATTCTTGTTACATAGTTAATTTGATGTCAGCTTGACTGGATCATGGGATGCCCACATATCTCGGGTTGTGTTTTCGAAGGTGTTTCCAAAAGAGATTAGCACTTGAATTGGTTAGCTGAATAAAGCAGATGGCACTCCCCACGCGAGTGGGCATCATCTATAATCTGTTGAGAGCCTAAATAGAACAAAAGGCAGAGAGGAAGGTTAAATTTGCTCTCTGCCTGACTGCTTGAGATGAGTAATTGATCTTCTACTCTGGAGGTCCCTGGTTCTCAGCCATTCAGACTCAGACCAGAATCTACCTACACATTGGGTCTCTGGCTCTCAGGTCTTTGAACTACCACCCCCAGGGATCTGCCTGTGTCTCCAGCTTGCAGACAACAGGCTGTGGGACTCTTCAGCCTCCATAACTATGTGAGCCAATTCTGATAATATACATCTGATAATATACCAATGTGAAGAATATACATTCTTCACATTTTCTATTCATTTCCCACCTTGTTTTTGTAACACTAGTTTTTCAAATCTTATTGAGGTAATGTTTTTCTTCTCTTTTCTTTTCTTTTTTTAAAGATTTTATTATTTATTTATTTAATTTTATTTATTTTAGAGAGCGAGAGCACGAGTGGGCGGGGAGGGGAAGACATTGGCTACAGAAAGGAGAAAAAGCATTCAATAACCTAGAGCTTTATTAAGGAAAACTGTAATTTTTGAAAACTAGAGTAATCCATTCCATGAAAGCTTATTTACTCAGGAATTTTTCACCCATTTAATTTGGGTCAGTTTGATTTTTGTCATCAATAAATCGAGCCCACAAGTGAAGTTGACTGTGTATTAAATTCTGTGCCCTTCTCAGTATAATGATGATTTGGAAAAATAAGCTATAATGATATAAGTCCTGGTTACTGTAGTAACTGCCTCTATGGTATAATAGATAATTAAAGAGAACTATTTAGCCAATCTATTTGCTAACAAGTAGCCTTTCATCATTGGTCAAAGTAATCTATCCTGTGTTCATCAGAAGCAAAAGTGGAACACAGCAATGGTATATTTATAAACCAGCCTCAAAATTCCTTCCCCATAAGACCCACACTGGTAACTTCATTAAAATACAGATTCTGATGCAGTAGGTCTGGGATGGAGTCTGAGACTGTTTCTAACAAGGTTCGAGGTGAGACTGATGCTGCCGGTCCACGAAGCAGATTCTAAGTGGCAAGAAAATACACAGTATATCGAAGACAGTTTTGCGCCTAGGGAACACTACTTCCTGACACAAACACTCTTGTTACCGAGGTAACTGGGCCGCAAGTGGGTCCTACGACTACTTGACCTCGTGGCCTACTGTGGCAGCAGAACTCTTTTAGCAAAGGAGCGGCCTCTCCTTCTCTTAGGCTGCTTCTCTAACAAGGAGTTTCTTTTCCCTTTGCAAATTAAAGGAACCAGTACAGTTTGTCCCCAAATAGTGTACCTTTCAGTTACCGGTGAAGCAGCCATTTTTTTTTTTTTCCTAAAAGCAAAATTCTCTCAATTTATTTATTTATTTATTTATTTATTTATTTATTTATTTATTTTTTAATTTCTTTTCAGCGTAACAGAATTCATAGTTTTACACCACAACCAGTGCTCCATGCAATGCGGAAGCAGCCATTTTTTAATTTATCTCTTTATGTGAGAAACTTATAAGAAATTAATAACTTCAATTGTCTGCTGTACTCAACATTGATACTACCTAGAGCTGAAAACATGGGGGAAAGGATGTATAAGCCATGCGGAACCCAACTAGCTCTGTACAGAATTTTGACTTGCATGCCTCTCACTTAATAATTCTTTGTCTGTTAGAGTTTTCCTGAAGGTTTTTAATGGAAGATAATCAAATTCCATTCTCATGTAGTCAGTTTCCCATCTGTCAGTAACATCTATCTGTAAGTCAAGATTTTCTGACTGTATTAGAAAAGTGTAGGTGTTTTCCCCACAGTTCTCTCCCTTCTTAAAAGTTTTCTTTTATTTCCTTTTTGCTATATGCCTTTCTCCAGGAAGAGAAGAAAAGGCACAGGTGTACAGAGTTACTTAAATACAGAAAAAAAATCTTTCTTCAACATATTTACTACAAGAAAGATCATTGAAAATGAAGTCTGACAAAGCTATAAAGCAAAGCCAATTTATTACCAAGGTTCATACTTAGCTGACTTAAAATTCTCATCATTGTTAATGAAATAACATTGAAAATATATTACAGAGAACTGTTCTTCCAAAAATTTGAGAATTTCACAGATAATTTAAAAGAAATTAATTAGTCAATTAACCTCTCTGCAATCCATGCAAGCCTAGTGCATTTTTGCACCCTCTAGGGATTTCCTAATGAAGGAGCCCAAACTACATCATACCCCAGCCCAATCCTGCCAGGCTAAGGCAGTGACCTTTCTCTCCGTCTCTGTGGAAGGAGAAGTCCTATATGGGTCACATGAAGCCACCTATTTCTCCTAGCTCTTTATTGATTGAACCCAAAGTCTAAGCCAGTCGAATTCCTTGTCTTTGGGCTAAGATGTAGGAATAGTATAAGGATGCACTGTGAGATGAAGCCAAAGAATATACAGAAAAGCCTGTACTGTAGGGATGAAGTTTCCTGCAATTTATCCTGCATAACCAACCACTGAGACTTGCATATACCCAGGCAGGTTAAAGAATGCATGAGTGTCCTTGGGAGCCTGCTTAGTTGACATTAGCTGGCCTCCAGGTCAGAACTGGCCCTCCTGGTCTGGATGCCAAGAACTGTAAATCTTGCCAAACATGCCCTCCGGCTCCAGGCTGGCCTGTCCCTGCAGAATGGGATCTGCACACCTAGCCCAGTCTCCTTGAAGATGTAAAGACATGGTAACACAGAAATGCAGCCACTCTAAACAGCACACAGGCAAACAAATGTTCACCTTCAGACCCAATCATTTGCCCCATAAATACGGCCCTTTTGGAGATAGTCAGTTGGAAGTCTCACCTGAGGGGAGGACGCTCCGCCAAGGCCTCTCAATCCCGACTCCAGCCTGGCTGTCTCCATAGAGCTTCCCCAGCTGATGAGGTTGGATGTTCTAAGTACCCAATTTGATGTAACTCTGTCTTATTCTCCTTACTGCTTACTATTGCCCTCATCTATGCGTAGATTGCCCTTTTCTTCTTTCTGTTTATATTTGATTTTTAACATATCAAGAAAGTGTTTTTTTCCTCTTCAAAACTGAGAGTATGGCTGCTGTGAATCTTTTCTTCAGAACAAACCATTAGTAAGAGAGGGGGCTACCAGGGCGCCTGGGTGGCTCGGTGGGTTAAAGCCTCTGCCTTTGGCTCGGGTCATGATCTCAGGATCCTGGGATCGAGCCCTGCATCGGGCTCTCTGCTCAGCAGAGAGCCTGCTTCCTCCTCTCTCTCTCCGCCTCCCTCTCTGCCTACTTGTTATCTCTGTCTGTCAAATAAATAAATAAAATCTTTAAAAAAAGAGTGGGGGCCACAAGGGTTATGAAAAAGTAGAAAATCTAAAGACAAACGGATAAAATTAGTGTATGAGTTTTCTTGGCTTCTTTCTCTCCTCTACCCTTTCCTTCTCTCCTTAGCTAAAAGACATGCCTGCTGGATAGTTCCCTCTCTGGGCCATCTTATTAACCAGACTGTGTGGAATAATTTGGGTCAGGTATCAGGATGGGATATTTGCATAAATAAGACTGAGATTTAAAGAGAGAGAGAGAGAGAAAAGGTGGGAGGTGGAAGGAGAGAGACAGAGAAGGGGAGAGAAGGATTAGAAATAGGGAGAACAGTGAAGGAGATAGACTGATGAGGATGGAGGGAAAGAAGGAGGCACTAAGAATGTCCACAAGGAGCTGAAGCATATGTTCATAGTCAAGGGAGGTTTCCTTGGAGTGGGATGGGGAAGTTGAAAGACCTTGAAGTCCAGCATTACAAGATGGGGGTGTGAGTCAGTGATGGGCTTTGTATTAATACTAGTGTGGCAACATTGTGTCTACTGTCTGGGGTGGCCTGAAAAGACATGTGATCTTTGCAAGGTGAAAAAAGTTCTGTGGAACACTATTAAGTATAATAGTAAAGACCCAAATGAAATGGAAGAACGGGGTTTTAAGGAATATTCTTGTGAGTAATGAATTAAAATCTTTTAAAATTTCTTTGAGACATATAAGTAAATATCAAAATTAATTTATACTAGTGTTGGTCACTGAACTAAGCCTCTTTGAACTTGACACTTGGAGCACTAGGATTTATTCGGCTGTCCAAGAGTATAAAGCAGAAGGTGGAAGATACATGATAGGAAAAAGATTGAATAAACTGAACAATTGAACACTATGGCAGTAAAAAGCAATCAGACTGAATAAGCAAGCCTTTGTCCGCTGGAGGAGTGGAGCAAAGTCGTATTTATGGCCGAGCCCTGGAGATTCATGGATTCTTCATGCTGAGCTCCACAGAGCTGCTGCTTCAGATCCCCCTTCAATTTCCATGAGACCTACCTGTACTGTCCTTAAATTCAAGAAATCTCTTGAATTTAAGATTTCTTGAATTTCTTTCTTAAATTCAAGAGATCTCCCTCTTCTTCACTGCTACAAAACAGGCTTGCCATAGCTATCTAGGTAAACTGAATCTTTGTTCCTTGCAACCAAAAAAGCAAAGACATGAAGATAAATACAATCTCATTCTTCTGTATGTCACAAAAATAAACACAACTAATTTCTTAAAAGAGTCAACTATTAGTATAATGACAAATAAGGTGATAAACTTTCATACATTCAAAAAATATTTATTGAGAACCTACCATATAACCTAGTAATAGCTATGCAATTAAGTGCTGGATATACAAGAGAGATCAAGTCTTTGACCTTATGGAGCTTATATTCTAGTGGAGGAGACAAAAACAGACCAACGGATTGTTATCTTCAAAGTCAGAGAATTCACATGTATTATTTCCTCAATACTGAAAATCTAATTTGAAAAGTGTGCTCACTGAATTAACCAGCTGTTTTTGCATCTTGCAAACACAGTGTGAAGATGCGTATTTTATACCTAATGATTTATAGACAGGTAATGTAAAATTTTAACAGGACCTACATCTTGCCCAAAGTGAAGTTTTATTTCATTATGTCTTCATATAATCTGTTTTAAGCATTAGATCAGTACCAATTTCCAAGGTTTCATCACCCTGCTTTTTTTTTTTTTTTTAAGTAAAACTGTACTTTTAAAATACATTTTCACCGTCTTTTCCTCAGAGCCGCTGAGGAAATCCCTGCTTGGGTCAGGTTTATATTGATACATAGATTGGATTTTTGACCCAGTAAAATTCCTCTTCATAAAAATAAATTCTTCAGTGTTTATAGATGATGCAGTAAAGGAAAAGTTTTAAAAAGCCAAGCATGTTGCTCAGTCTGTAGACTAGCTTGACAGGACTTCTAAACCGGAGTCAATATGGACGTCTGTGAATAGGTGTGTGTTAAGGTTGCAAGCATCAGTAGATAGGTGACCAGAGCCACTGAGAGTCAACGAAGAGGAATCCACTCTCGGGAAGGTTTTTGGGGGGAAAGACCAGGACAACTTTTCATTTCATAACTTTGTCCTCTGGGTCCCAGAAATAGAGTATCTTCAGTCTAACTGTGCAGGCAACACTGTGCACATATGGGGCAGAAACAGGGATGAGACAATGCATTGCAGAAAGAACAATCATGCCCTACTCCAGCAGAGCTGCTGTGGTGAAAAGCCTGACACAGAAGCATAGCTCTTGCCCTCAAGTCCTGGCAGCAGCACTTCCTATTTATATGAGCATGAGCACTGTCCTAAATGTGAAAGATTAATTTAAAAAAAAAAAAAAGGCTTCCATTTCCCCTGTCACTGTCTGCAAGCTCCCCCAGCCCCCATCAATGTGACTTTGCCAAGTGGAGAGACTCCTTCCCCACTGACGGCGTGATTTGCTTTAATCACAGAAGGGACACTGCTGCAACTTCCAATTCGGGGCGAGAGGTTTTGAAGCTTCTGCTCTCACTCTTTTGGAATGCGGTGCTTCCACATAAAGAATTGTGGACTATCCTGCTGAAGAAGGGAACCACATGGGACAGAGATAGCCTGTCCCTGCGAGGTCATCTAAAATGGTGAGCCTCCATCAGGCTGCCAGAAGAACGTAGTCTTCTCGTGAGTGCCCTCAGGGGAAACTAGCAAAAGAACTGCCCAGCAGAGACAAGCCGAATGGCTAAGCCACTGACACTGAATAAGGAGCAAAAACAAAAACAAAACAGTGGTTTCTTTAATCTACAAGGGTTTGAGTAATTTGCAATGAGAAAGAGATAACTGGTGTACTAACCCCATCTTTTTGTGCCTCCATCTTCTCCTCTGTAAAACGGGGATGATAATATACTTCTCACATAGTGAGCCCTAGGAGTTTGGTGGTCATTTTGATACTATTATTTCCATTTCTCTGCAGTGCAAGTGAGGCTCTGGCAGCCAGAATTGCCCTGATCCCAACAATCTGTGCCAGCACTCTACAGCCGTCAAAGGACAGCTGTCATGGAACTGATGTCACTGTTGCACCCCGACTCTGATGGCCACACTGAGGGGCCGTCATGAGCCTTTTTCAGGCCATGAACCAGGCAGCAGTAATGTTCACAAGGTAACTGGTGGCTGAGGTTCGCCTGGGGGGGTTGGGATGGGGAGTGTGGCCAAAGGAGCTGCATTACAAGACCAGGGCAGGGCTCAGTGGGACGGCTGTTTTAATACTAATGTGGTAACCTTGTGCCTCCTACTCTGCAGTGTCCTGGAAAAAACCCCGAGCCTGGCAAGCAACTACAGAATCTATAACAGCCCCAACAAATCTTTGACCACTTCAGCCTCTTTTCAGGATGTATAATTGCTTCTAAAATAAGAGAAAGCAAATACTCTTTTCTGTTTTCTGAGTACAAATGATTAGTTTGAATTTTCATTGTTTGAGGATAAGGGTAAATATTTTCATGACAGTTATTCAAGACTTTATCAACAGGGTTATTTATAGTGGTTTCATATAAATGCATCCATATGTCTTTGATAAATTAATATTGCAATTACAGGTTTTTTTAACTCTGTCATCCCATACATACAAACATGCCTAACATTTTAAATAGTAATACTTCGCAGCTGTAAACGACAATCTGCTTCCTTCCATAGGCTACCCACTATGTGCCAGATGCTTTACACACAGCATCATTCATTCTCCCAGCAGCCTTATAAGGTAGGCATAGCTTTTCCCAAATTTACAGATGGGGAAACCATAAAAAGAGAAATAAAACAACTGTCCCAACGTGAAACACGGTGTTTGCCGGCCTGCAAAGAACACTGCAGATATTAAATGCCTCTCAATTTTACAAAGAGTTTTTTCATTATATTTTTAAGCATGCATTGAACGCATGTATGTTTCAAGTTTTTTAGATGAAAGGTTTTATTGATGGAAATGTGTAAATATTGCATACTTCATACTGAAATACAATTGGAAATCATAAGAACTGGGTATCCATTAATATTTTTGATAAACTACAGCAAGATGTAAATCTTGCATCTTTGTTGTAGTTTCTGCTGCTGCATTGACCACTGGGGGGCAACATCATATATAATTTTATAACTTCTCCTCTTGGTCTCCTAATAGGGGCAAACAGAATGCAAGGAAGTGTATTAATAGCTAATTCATTAACCTATGGGTCATAAATGGTGCAACAGTATTAGAACCAATATTGTCCATTAGAGTATATATTCATTTTTCATTTTCACTGCACCAAACTATCTCTTTTATCTCTCCCAGGTTATGAGAAGACATTATATTGGAAGGAGAATTCCACTAGTCCTTAATAATCTGCAATCTTTCTGGTACTATAGATGATGTATATTCTCAGAACACAGCCACACGAAGAGCAAATCTAGTTTTGCCTAGGTAGATAAAAACACTAAACACTTGAGTACTTCAGAATTAATCATTAGAAATCAATCCTTAATTTTAGTATAGGAAATGAAACAACAAAATTACCTGTGAATACACATTTGGGTTGAAACAGGGAGTTCTTTTTAAAGAAAGGTTTATTTATTCATTTTAGAGAAAGAGAGAGAAGGGGAAGGGGCAGAAGGAGAAGGAGAGAACGTCTCAAACAAACTCCATGCTGAGTGTGGACGTGGGGCTCAATCCCAGAACCTTGAGTTCATGACCTGAGCAAAAACCAAGAGTTGGATGCTTAACCGACTGAGCCACCAGGCACCCCTGAAATGGGGAGTTTTAAAGAAAACATGAGCCAATAGTTCCAGGACCATCTTTCATAATACCTGACAAAAATAACCTAAGAATGAAACTGCACTACAGGAAGAAGTGAGACTGGGCACAGATGGGGAGAATGGCAGAGCCCTGGAGTCACTTTTGGGAGACCTAGATTCAGCTATGCCTGAAGCTGGACCTAATCCTGAGTGTTTCAGTTCCATGAGACAGAATATCCCCCCTCACCTTTTCTTAAGTTAGTTTTAGACAGGCTTCTCTGTTTGCAAACAAGAATCTTAATAAACCAATCACTGGTCAAAGAACATGCTAAGCTATGTTCTAGGAAACCAAATGGAAAAGGGAATTTTTTTTAATGCTTTCTAAGTACACAATGAAATTTTTCAAATTTTCTCATTGCCAAATCCTTTGTGTCCTTATTTTAAACTGTAAAATATTATTGTCCCAGGTAGAGAGACTCATACAAATCCCATTGCTGATAGGACCACCTTCCAGCCTCCTGAGAAAAGTTAGTAAATTTCTTGACCCTGGCATCTTTTCTTCTTAAAGTATGCACATAATTGATTCAAGAGGAGACCACCCAGAGGCTGGCCCTATGGCACAATTTTTTATTTGACTTCCAAACTACTGTCGTTGGGCCTTCTCTTCGATTTACTTCTTTTATTTTTTTATACTTCTTTACTTCAGTGAGTCTATTCTTTGTCAGCAGCTTTCATCTTTCCTGTTTAAAGTTTTTTTTTTTTTTAAATCCCATGATACTGTTGATTTTACATCAGTTTCACAATATTTAGTTTCCCCCAGGAACTCTGAGGTTTCTAAAATGTTATAGAAAAGGGAAAATTATTATTGTAAATGATATTTTCTAAACACTAATCAAATAATAAAGTAGACCTGAAGATGTTCCAGTCTAATCCCTCTGCTCTGAGCTGGCCCCTCAAATTAAGATCTTTTTACCACATAATTCAATAACCTCCTTTTTAAATTTTTTAAAAATTTATTTATTTGAGAGTGAGAGAGAGAGAGACAGAGAGAGACAGAGAGAGTGCACAGAGAGAGGAAGAAGCAGGCTTCCCGCTGAGCAGGGAGCCAGATGAGGAGGATAGTAGTGGGGGAGTGGTTTGAACCCAGGATCATGACCAGAGCCAAAGGCAGACACTTCAACTGAGCCACCAGGCACCCCAACAACTTCCTTTAATAACCCATTTCAGAATTTATCAGGTTGAAATCTCTAAAAACTCACCTAATTTTTTTTAAAGATTTTATTTATTTATTTAGAGAAAGAACATGAGAGCCAAGGAAGGGGCAGAGGGAGAGAGACTCTCAAGCAGACTCCATGCTCAGAGGGACTCAATTTCATGACCCTGAGATCATGACCTGAGCCAAAATCAAGAGTTGGACACTCAACCAAGTAAGTCATTCAGGCGTCCCTCACCTAAATTTTTTGTGTGGTGTACAGTGAGTGTTTTTTTCTTTTCTACTCTCCTTGCCTTCAATCTTCATTCCAGTACAATCCTTTTCTACAAATATGAAATCTAATGGAAAATCCTATTTATTAAAAAGAAAGAAGGGAGCTGTTTTGGTGAAGCCTAGGAGCCTGCCTCCTCCACACCCGCCCACACCAGCCACCAAGGCTCTGGGTAACTCGGACTGAAAACCTTGCTGTGGGGGTGTGCTCATTTAAAACTAGAGTTTTGGGGCACCTGGGTGGCTCAGTGGGTTAAGCCTCTGCCTTCGGCTCAAGTCATGATCCCGGGGTCCTGGGATCGAGTCCCACATTGGGCTCTCTGCTCAGCGGGGAGCCTGCTTCCCTCTCACTCTCTCTGCCTGCTTCTCCGCCTACTTGTGATCTCTGTCTGTCAAATAAATAAATAAAATCTTAAAAATAATAATAAAACTAGAGTTTTATTCTCCAGATGAGAGAATAATTCTTTCAGTCTTTCGTCATATGTCAGGTATCCTGACATTTTAACCATTTTTGGCTTCTTTCTAAATCCACCTCAAAAGACTCCAAAAAACTTTAGGGCTTTTGTAGAGACGTAATTGATGGAGTGTAATGGGAAAATCGCCTCAAAGTTCCATGTCAAGCTTCATTTTATACAACTTACGTGTGGATTTTCCAAGCCCTATAACTCCGATGGCGATTTTTTCCCCTACACTGTAGAGCAACCTTGCGCTGGTGTATGTGGCAGGCGGTGTGCTACGGAAGCATCTGGCCTCCTTTATTTCTTTTCATCTTCACAACAGCCCACGTCTTGGCGTTGTCAGCATTTGCCCTACATCAGTGATTCTCAACCTTGGCTACAAATTATGTTATTGGGGAACTTCTGGAAATCCAATACCTGGGTACTCAGATCAATTAAATCAGAATCTCCCAGGGTAGAAACCAGGCATCATTTTAAAAACTCCCTGAGCGATTCTGTGTGTTGGCAAGACTGAGAGCCACCACTCTAGGCGGAATTTTCCTATCAGCCGCTGAGAAAATGAGTTTTTGCATTTTCTTACCCAAGCAAGCAGTCTTCAGGTATAGTAAGTAGACGCGAAAGTGCCCTTCTCCCAGTGAGGCTGCCATTACTTAGGCTATTTTGGGAACTCCTTTTCTGTAATTGCTTTTAGTCAATTTAACAGTCATCCTTAGAAAATTCTTTTCAGTGCCCACAGCAGGATCGCAGGGAGATGCAGAGAGCTCTGGATGCACCTGGGGAGATCTTCCCTTCCCCTGGCTGTGACCCTACCCACAACAGGGTAAAAGCAGGCAGAGAGTCCTGTGGCTCCCACAAGGCCATCAAGTCCTTCCCCATCTCAATTCATTAATGCTGAGAGCAATAAAGAGGCTAGCATGAGATCTGATGTTCTACCTCCTTCTGGGAATTCTTCAGAATTAATCCTCCCGTATTTTGTAAATTCACGTTTACCTGAGTCACCATGAGTCTCATTCTCCTAGACGATCCCTTGCCCCTGGACCCAATCTAGGCTCTAAATATCCCCATTCTGATCCAAGCCTTCAGCTCCCCAACACTTCCCCTGTGCTTTCTCCACAGTGCACTCTGAAATCCCCTGCCTTCTCCATTTTTTCTTTGAGTGCCACATTCCCCGTCTTGCTCTAACTGAAACCTGGCAATTCCATAAGGACTCAGCTTTCTCTACACCTTTAATATCCCAGCACAAACAACAGATACCCGGAAAATGCTGAATACAAAAATAACTCAGACTATTAATGATAATAGTTTAGACCTTGGGCAGAGAGATAAGGTAGGGTGAGAGAATGTTGGATGCTAATAAGAGATCTGTGTGTAAATGCCTGGTCTCAGATCAGGGGGATTACAGCTTAAGATAATTAGATACTGATTTCAGAATTATCAGCAAAGAAAGGAAAGTCCTGGTTGGACCCTCTATGCAGAAATGGGTGATGAAAGAAGAAATTGCATGCTAGGTTTCAGTGGACACACACTCAAAAATGAAGAGGAATTACAAGAACCATCAAAGGGCAGAGTATAAAGAAAGAGAAAAGTGTTCTGGAGCATTGTTGAGAAGCAAAATCTATTTTGTGGAATTTAGTTGAAAAAAAAACACAACATATTCAGACAGTGAATTTGGAGAAACATGTATATATTTCAAAGAAAGAGATTAAAGGAAGAGGAAAAAAGAGACAAAATGAGGAAGAACAGACTGCAGATAAGAAGAGGTAAATTCCATGGCCCCAAGAGTACAATGGGCAAGTTGACTGCTAGAGTTTGATCAGATAGATTTGTAAGCAGAATGCACACAGAATTCCAAGGTCTGACTCCTAATTGCTGTAACAACACAACCTCATCCTCATATTAGTGATTTTAAAAAACCATAAACAAATGCTATTTACTGTTCTTGTGGGAAGAGAATCCCCATTCCTGCTAGCTCTGTGTTGGATGTTCTGGGGAGTAGTGTGGGAGTAAATCAACTAGTGGGTCAAAGAGTGTTGGCATATGCCAGACATATACAAGAATTGCACATACACTTGCCTCAATGCTGACCAACACTTAGATGCTGAATTTAGATCTCCTTCTAAATTGAGTGTAATTCACTTAAACTAAATGTTTATGGATACACTTTGTTGCACCTGTCATTTATGGTGCCATCACTGTACCAAAGGAAACTCAAAAGTCTTTGCTCAGTGGTATGCTGGAAAACAACTGTATGGTTTTGTTTGTTTTATTTTGTTTTTTAAAAGACAGTTTTTGCTGCTGACATCCACAATGCAAATATTCCTGTCATGACTGATTTCAAGCCAATAACATGACGTCTCTGAATGGGGAACAGGGTAGAGATGTGCACAATGGTCTCTTTAAGTCTGCAAGCTGGTTCCAGAGAGTCAGATGTAACTAGTTTGGACATGGGCTGGCATAGAACATTTTTAAAGCCCCTCAGGAGGTTCTCTGTGTAGCCAGGTCTGAGAATCATTACTTATAGTGGTGCTTCTCAAATTTTCATGTGCTTATGAATCACCCGGAGATCTTGTTCAAATGCAGGCTTTGACTCAACAGACAATGTTGGTCCCTAGCAAGGGAGATAAGTGGGCTAGAAAAAGAAGAAGAAAACAGTCATTTATAGCCCTACCTTTGTCAGAAATGTTTGAGGGGGAGACTTTGAAGAAAAGTCACAAACTGGAGGTCCATGAATTATTTGTGGCCAAACCCCCAGGGAGGTTTTCTTTTACCCAACTGCATTTTATTTTATTTTATTTTTAATTTGAACTAAATGCCAAGATCATAAAATTCCAAAATTCCATTTCTCCAGATTCTCTGGAGTTGAAGAGGAAGAAGAAAAAGAAGAAGAAGAAGAAGAGGAGGAGGAGGAAGAAGAAGAAAAAGAAGAAAGAGGAGAAGGGCAATAACAGCAGCAACAACAAAAGATTTGACAATTCAGGGCACACAGTCCTGCCTCCAGGGGTCCTGTCCACTTTAGGGGAGGTCCTGAGACTTTGTCCTGCCACTGTTGCCTCCTAGTGGTTTCCACTGCTTCCTTTATATTTCCTCCTTCACCCTGAAGGAATTTGAGGGGTATTCATATTTTAGGTTTAGCAAAACTGATACTTTTCCTCCCCGGTTGTACTATCCTACCTTTCTGTCTCATTTCCCACCATCCCTCATATATAAACTATATACTTGAAATGACTTACAGTGTTCTTGGAATTCATTACCTTTGTTCTTTCCTCCAAACTTTGGATTGACCCCTGTTCCTGGGACACACTCCATCCTTCTTTCTCTGCTGAAAACAATCTGAATCATTCTTCAATAAATAGCTCGAAAGTCCCCTCTTTGGAGTAACCTTCCTGACTTTTATACTCCCACAGCAGAGTGGATCCTATTCTATTACATCCTGTATTTGTTCATTTGAGGATATTTCCTATTTTCAGAGGTCCAAAAAGGGATTAGATTAGCTTTATTCCTTTTTTTTTAAACCAAGGTAGAATGCTTTGCCTTCAAGAAGATCCTCAATAGCCTTATGAAATAATAAATTGTGAATTACCATTGAACTATTAGATTACTTTCCCTTGAAAGCTCTTCTGTTAATTTATCAAGGGAGCTTTAAAATTATTATCCTATCCTATAAAGGACAAGTTAATTCTGTTTGCATCATTACCTCCAGAAACTGCAAACTCTTTCCTCTTCCCTAATATTCAATTTTGGTGTTACTTACTTGATTTGTAAGAATATTTATTCTATAAACCTAGTCCCAGATAAACATAAGCCACCTAAAAGTAAACATTTCTTAACATAATTAATACCTTACACTTTCATGATATAATCAATTTTTTCAAAGCACTTTTACTAATACACTTTATCCTCACTCTAATGTGTGAAATACATACACAATGCATTACCCTTTTTCAGCATTTAGAAGCTAAAGTGAAATGTGCTCTGTGAACTAGGAAGCAAGGAAAACAGAAAGTTTAAGAAAGACTTTCACACCACCCACCAAAGTCCTTGGGAAGGAAGATCTACTCTGTAGTCTTCCCCAGGCATGATTTCCCAATTTGCTTAGAGGCTAAACATCTGCCTCATTTCACTTCCAAGCATCTAGAATTCCTAATGTTTTATCAAAAAACTGAGGCCCAGATGTGTTAAATTAACATGTATTAGAGCCAAAATAGGAACCCAGGTCTTTGGATTCCCAGTATAACATCCCACTTTTTAAATTATGTTCACCTTAACAAACAGAGCTATAATCATTCAGAAATACATATATGCTTCATAAATCTGCCTTCACAAACAAGTAGGAATGGAAACTCTTATGCCCTTTTCTCAAAAAACTAAGTTTATGTGATGATCAAAAGTTTCCCCATTAATTTTATGGGGTTAGTTGCGCAGGACAACTTTAAAATGTCCAAGTACAATGATTTCATCAGAGTGCATAAGAAAGGCTGTAAGTCATACGTTGGTTTGCCACTTGCTGCATTATGTGTCACTGTCACGTCAGTGCTATGTTCTCTAATGGTTAGTGCATTTTTGGAAATATTGACATTGTAGATAAGATGGGAACCAAAGATTCTAGCCTCTTGATGCACTAAAGATAAACCCAATGTAAATTAATAGAAAAAAAATGCCAGGGAAAGAAAGTGAAGAGCTCAACTTGTTAATGGTAGGATAAAAGAAACTCTCTGTGAGATTAAAAGGAAGTAGCAAAGGAATGAAAATGGCAGGGCTTGAAGGCATAATGATCCATTCCTCTCACGTTCTCTGTATTTGCAGCCACTTTCTATGAATTTTGATGTGGTTTCAAGAATGCACCCATCCATGACAATGGGGGTCCAACCAGAGCTTCATCTCCAAGACACACCATTAAACACTGGTGACAACAGAAGGCATTACTGCTTATGGACTAGAGCATGCTCTGTAGCTGTGTGTCTGGAAAGACTGGATTACCTGGGGGAAGTGCACTGTCTAGCGTTTCTCAACCTCTACACTGGGATCCCAGCTCAATAACTCTGAATGACTTCCCTACCATTTCCACTCCCCCTTTAAGGAAGGAGAAGGAATCAATGTCTCCTTCTTTATCAGTCAGGAGGGGGATATGTTTTCTGTGTTAATTCTCCCTGCTTGATTCTGTTAACCCAATCTGAAAAAAAATGACTATACACACACATAATATATGTATATATGTATCTATCTATCTCTCTCTCTCTCTCTCTCTATATATATAAAATCCATTTGCAGGGGATATATCTATTAAATATATTATATATAATTACATAATAATTACATATAATATATAATAAATATATTATATATAAATAAATATATATATACACACATATATAAAATTAGTTTTAAGTCCCTATATAAATTGGATCTACAAATACCTACAAACACCTGTTTGGAAGCCACAGAAGCATCTGTGGAGTGAGACTGTAAGTTGGGAGGATGAGTGGATACCGGTATTTTTATTTCTGAAATATTTTTATTTTACTTAAAAAAAAAAAAACAGAGAAAATCCTGGTAATTATGGAAAAAGGAGCTAAAATAACTGGTGAGCAATGCGACTCCCCATCTCACTGCCTTGTACTTTTCCTAGCATTTTCCTGTATTTTGTTTTTATGTTCAAATAGCCAACATATAGTACATCATTAGTTTTTGATGTAGCTTTCAAGGACTCATTAGTTGCGTTTAACAACCCAGTTCTAATCACCACACCTGCCCTCCTTCATACCCATGAACCGGTTATCGCATCCTCCCACCTGCCCCCCACCCCATCCCTCAGTTTGGTTCCCGGGGCATAGTCTCTCATGGTTTGTCTCCCTCTCGGAGTTCTTCCCATTCAGTTTTCCCTCCCCTTCCCCGTGGTCCTCCGGGCAATGCAAAGAAATCTGTGTCGTTAAGCGACAAGGAGAAGAAGCGTTGCACCGAATCAAGTAGCAAAAAACTCTCCAAGTGAGCGCAGGTGAGGAAGTTCTAAGAAAGAGCTCTGGATTCTTTTGGTAGAGAAAGAAATGTAAGGAACAAAGGGGCGGGGAGAGTCCCGTGGAAGGCTGGGGGATTAGGGAAGAAGGTGCGGACGTGGACTCACCCCCCAGCCAGGTGTCAGAGATGTTCTGGAGCATGGTGACCGGGATGCAGAAGAAGGCGATGAGCAGGTCGCTGAGCGCCAAGGAGCAGATAAAGATGTTGGTGACCGTGCGCATGGCTTTGCTGCGGGTCACTACATAGACCACCAGTGAGTTGCCAAAGAGTGCTAGAGCAAAGATGAGCACGCCGGTGAGCACTAAGGCCAGCTTGGCGCGCCCGGGCAGCTCCGGGGTGTAGACCAGGGGCCGCAGCCCATACCTCGCGATGAACTGCTCGCGGGTCAAGTTGTGGTCCCGTAGTAGCCGGGAGAACTGCTCCCGCGTAATGTTGAGTGATTGCATGCCGCGTGCTCCCGGAGCGCAGTCCGCTACAGCCGGGCCACCCACCGCCCCCCAAGCGCACCGAGGCGCGGCTGGGTGGGGGCTGCGAGGAGACAGGGCCGACGGCCGCTTCACCCTCGGCGTCCAGGACAGCCTCTGTTCCAGACTCTGGCGCACTAAAGGACTCCGGCTGCACCCAGGATGTTCGGGAGAAGGAAACAGCGCGGGATCAAACCCGCAATCAAGAGGCGGGAAGCCAAAGCCTGGGAGACTATCCCATTAACCAAAAATGTTCGCAGTTCAAAGAAAGTTCTCTTGCTCTTCTCTAAGGTGAGGGGCTGGGGCGGTCGGGAATGCTGGAACGCCGCTCAAGAGTCCAGCGCTCCTGCCTCCCCAGCCTTCTGGCGCACCACACTGGCTCCAAGAGCGGCGGAGGGAGGGGCTGGAACTCTGTGGCGCGCCACACCCCTCCCAGCTTCAGGGGCGTGGACGCCGCCTCCCACATCCTCAGGGCCTGGGAAACACCTCTTTGGCTCCCCACATTGTGCTGCACAGCGACTTTCTTCTACCCCAGGTCCTGCTTATATTTGAAACCGAATATTGGGGTTTCTACGGTCTCACGGCTTCTCCTCTGACGAAGTAATGGGCGCCACTGCTACCCAAGGCGAAATAGGATTATTTTAATTTTTTTTCTGCATTTTCAACAATAATTATAGCACACAGGAAATTGCAAGGATAGTACAGGCAGGTCCCACGTATCCCTTATCTAGTTTCTCCTTTTCTTCCATTGATTACATCTTACTTAATTATGGTCCAACACAAACCCAGGAATTTGTCATAGGTACAGTGTGTGTGTGTAAAGTCTATGTCATTTTATCCCAAGTGTAGATTCCTGTAACAATCACCAAAACCAGGAGAGAAAATGATTCTATCACTGCAATGATCTTCCTCCTGCTACGTCTGTAGTCTTACCAAGTCCCACCTCCCACCCCAGGCCTAAAGTCCTGGCAATTACTAATCTGTCCTCCATCTCTGTACTTTTGACAAAAGGTTATATAAACAGAATCACGCATTATAATACCTTTTGGTATTTTTTCCCACTCAAGCATAATGCTATTGCTATCCTGATCGACCCAAGTTGTTAAGTATATCAATACTAGTTCCTTTCTATTGCTGAGGACGTATCACCCTTTGTTTAACCATTCATGTTTAGTGGGCATTTTGCTTGCTTCCAGTTTGGGGCTATTGTAAATAAAGCTGCTATGAAGAATCATATACAGGTTTTTGTTTGAGCAAACGTATTTATTTCTCTGGGAAATGCCAAGAAGTTTGACTGTTGAGTCTATGGTTTATATCTTTTGATTTTGAAGAAACTTCCAAATTACCTTCCAGTGTGGCTGTATCATTTTACATTTTCTGCAGCAACATAGGAGAGATTCAGTTTCTACACATGCTTACCACCATTTGACTCTGCCATTAGTTTTTTAGCCATTCTAATAAGTGTGTAGTGATATTTCCTTCAGCCTTAATTTTCATTTCCCTAATAGCTAATGATGAACATCTTCTCGTGTGCTTATTTGCTTAGTATTTTCTTCAGTGAAATGTCTTTTCAGGTATTTTGCCTATTTTCTAATTGAACTGTTTGGTTTATTTGCTATTAGTTTTGAGGGTTCTTTTTATATTCTAGATACCAATCTTGTGTCAAATAAGTGGCTTGAAAATATTTTCTTCTAGTCTGTTTCTTGTTATTTATCCTTTCAACAGGGGCTCTCACAAATCAAAATTTTTAATTTTTAATCAGTTATATTTACCAATTTTTTATTGATTACACTTTAGATGTCAGTCTAATAACTTTTCATCAAATCCTATGTCCCCCAAATTTCTTCTATATCTTTTTCCAAAAATTTTATAATTTTACATTTTTCATCTTAGGTTTTGTTTTCTGTTCCATGTGTTGATCTATATGGGTTTCTACCCCAATACCACACAATCTGGTAGTTATGTAAGTCTTCAAATCAGATAGAGCGATTTGTCCCACTATATTCTTCTTTTTTCAAAATTATTTTAGATATCCTAAGGCCTGTGTCTTTTCAAATCTTACAAAAAAATTATTTATGTCCACAAAAAAATCTTTGCTGGGATATTGATAAAAATCAATATCTTTAGTCTGTTGAGTCTTCCAAACCATATATTTAGGCCTTCTTTTATTTCTCTTATCCGCACTTTTCAGTTTTCAGTATATAAGTCCTGTATATGTTTGTTAGTTTTGCACTTAAGTACATCTTTTTTAAGTATTTGTGCACAGTATCATATTTCTAATTTTTAGTTCTGTGTATTCATTACTATAGAAATGTGATTTATTTGTATCTAGATCTCAAAACCTATCATGTTGCTGAATTCACTTATTAGTTTTAGGAGATTTTGTTGTTGTTTTTGTTGTAAATTTCTTGAGATTGCCTACATAGACAATTATAATATTTGAATAGAAGGGCAGTTTTTTTCTTCCTTTCTGATTTGTATGACTTAAATTTCCTTTTCTTGCCTTATTGCAATGGCAGAAGCTTCCAGTACTATGTTAAATGGCAGTGAGGAGAATGGGCATCTTTTCCTTATACTCAGTCTCAGAGGGGGAAACATTCAGTCTTTCACAACGAAGTCTTTCTTTCTTTCTTTTTTTTTTTTTTAAGATTTTATTTATTTATTTGTCAGAGAGAGTGAGCACAGGCAGACAGAGTGGCAGGCAGAGGCAGAGGGAGAAGCAGACTCCCTGCTGAGCAAGGAGCCTGATGTGGGACTCAATTCCAGGACGCTGGGATCATGACCTGAGCCGAAGGCAGCCGCTCAGCCAACTGAGCCACCCAGGTGTCCCACAACGAAGTCTTTCATCACTAAGGTGATGTTAGCTGTAGGTGTTCTTTATCAATTTGAGGATATTCCCCTCTATTCTTTATTTGTTGACTGACCTTATCATAAGTAATGTTGAATTTTGTCAAATACTTTTTCTGCACCAGTTAAAATAATCATGTCTTTCTGTTGTTGTTTTCTTTCATCCTGTTAATGTAGATCTCATTGGTTGACTTCTGAGTATTGAACCAGCCTTGAATATCTGAAATAAACCCTATTTTGTCACGGTATATAACTGTTTACATATTGTTGAATTCTACAATTTTTTGAAGAATTCTCATATCTATCTTCATGAGTGATACTGGTCCATGACTTTCCCTTTTTGCACTATCTTTGTTGGGTTTTGGTGTTCTAAAATAACAGAAAATATATATAGCTCTCTGCCTCCAGTTCCTGGCACAGAGCTCCTGAAATTCTTGTAATTTCCTAAGTGATAAGAGCACTAGGAGCATTTTTTATTCTAATATTTGGTCTTTGATTCTAGGTCCTGACACAGAGCTTTTTTTTTTTTTTTTAATTTAAATTCAATTAGCCAACATACAGAAAATCATTAGTTTCAGATGCAGAGTTCAGTAATTCATCAGTTGTATATAATACCCTGTGCTCATCACATCAAATTCCCTCCTTAATGCCTGTCACCCAGTACCCCATCCCCCTACCCACCTCCCCTCCAACAACCCTCAGTTTCTTTCTTATACTTACTTAAGAGTCTCTCATGATTTGTCTCCCTCTTGATTTCTTCCCATTCCTTTTTTTTCCCCTTCCTTTCCCCTATGATCCTCTGGGCTGTTTCGTATATTCCTCATATGAGTGAATCATATGATAATTGTCTTTCTCTGATTTACTTATTTCACTCAGCATTATATCCTCCAGTTCCATCCACATTGATGAAAATGGTAAGAATTCATCTTTTCTGATTGCTGAAGAATATAGTAATATTCCTCTCTCTCTCTCTCTCTGTCTCTCTCCATGTATATATATCACATCATCTTTGTCCATTCATCCATCAATGGATATCTAGGCTCACTCCATAATTTGTCTATCGTGGACATTGCTGTTATAAACATTGGGGTGCAGGTGCCCCTTTGGATCACTACATTTGTGTCTTTGGGGTAAATACTTAGTAGTGCAACTGCTGGGTCCTGGGTAGTTCTATTTTTAACTTCTTGCGGAACCTTTATACTGTTTTCCAGAGTGGCTGTACCAGCTGGCATTCCCACCAACAGTGTAGGTGGGTTCCCCTTTCTCTACAACCTCCCCAACATTTGTTTTTTCCTAACTTGTTAATTCCAGCCATTCTGAATGGTGTGGAGTGGTATCTCAAGTATTGCCTGTACATAAATTTAGAACCACATTAGTCATTATTCTAATTTTAGCTTCAACTATCAAAAATAATTTAGGAAACTCTGGAGAAGAAAAATCCATTTTATTTTACTCATATTTTTCCTCCTTCTACCGATCTCTTTTTCTCATTGATACTCCCAGATCCCTTTATTTATCCTTTCCTTTCTGTATAAAGAACATCCTTAACCATTCTTTTTCAGGTAGGTCTGCTAGCAATTAATTCTCTTAGTTTTTCCTTTCACTGAGAATGTATTGATTTCTCATTCATTCTTGAAGAATATTTTTACTGGTTATTGAATTTTAAATTGATAATATTTTTGTTGTTAGTGTGATTTTTTTTTGTTTGTTTTTTTGCTTTCTTTTGTTTTATTCAGCATTGACAAAGCCTTTGCCACTTCCTTCTGTCATTTATGGTTTCTGGCAAAATTCACTATCATTCAAATTGTTTTTCTCGATAGGTAAGTTGTCATTTCTCTCTCATTATTCTCAAAACTTTTTACTATCTTTAGTTTTCAGAAGTTTAGTTATGTTTTGATATTGATTTCTTTAGACCTCTTTTATTGGGGATTTTTATTTTTATTTTTTTTTTATTTTATTGAGATTTGCTGAGCTTATTGAATCTGTAAGTTTATGTCTTTTGCCATATTGGGGGAATTTTCAGTCATTATTTCTTCACTTTTTTTTTTCAACCCCGACCTCTTTCACCTCTCCTTCCAAGACTTGGGAAAACATGAAGGCTAAATCTTTTGTTATAATCCCACAGGTTCCTGAGGTTCTGTTTTATCCTTTTTTAAATCTTTTTGTTGGGGGGGGTTGTCTATTTTCTCTGTTATTCAGATTGGACAATTTCTACATTTCTAAAAGTTCATTGATTCTTTCCTCTTCCCTCTCTATTCTGCTGTTGAGCCCATTTACTCAGTTTTGCCTTTTGGTTATTGTGTTATTTTTGGTTCTAAAATTTCCATTTTTTTTAATGTGTCTTCTATTTCATTACTGACACTTTTTCTTTTCTTTTTCTTTTTTTCCTTTTGCTTGCTTAAAATGTGCTTATAATTGCTTGTTGAAGCATTTTCATGATGACTGCTTTAAAATTCTTTTTTTTTAGGGTTTTATTTTTAAGCAATCTCTATACCAAACATGGGGCTTGAACTCACAACCCTGAGATCAAGAATTGAATGCTCTACTAACTGAACCAGTCAGATGCCCCTAAAATTCTTATCAGATAATTCTAACATCCCTAACAGCTCAGTGTTCATGTCAATCTTTTTGCATTAAGTTGAAATATTGCCAGTTATTGATATAAAGATTATTTTTCCTTAAAACTGGAAATTGGAAGTATTATGTTACAAGACTCTGAATCTAATTTAATTCTCTTTTTGTTGATATCTACCAACACTCATCTATCAGGGGAATAGAAGATACCCTGCGTTACTTCCAGGCAAGGGTGGAAGTCCAGAAATATAAAAATTTTTACATTTGCTGTGGAGTACTCTCCTGTCCATTTTGCAGCAGAAGTTTTGGCAACTCAAGGTGATATCTCCAGACACTGAGAAAGCTGTAATGAAATTTTATGGAAAATTTTGTTTCATTATACCCCCTCCCCAACACCACTGCCTTCCCATCTTTTACATTCAAATAATAATATAAGTATTATAATGTACACTTATTGTTTTGTTTTGTTTTTTAAAGATTTTATTTATTTATTTGTCAGAGAGAGAGGGAGAGAGAGAGAGCACGAGCACAGGCAGACAGAGTGGCAGGCAGAGGCAGAGGGAGAAGCAGGCTCCCTGCCGAGAGCAAGGAACCCAATGTGGGACTCGATCCCAGGACACTGGGATCACGACCTGAGCCGAAGGCAGCTGCTTAACCAACTGAGCCACCCAGGCGTCCCATGTACACTTATTGTTATGGACTAAATTGTGTTCTCCCTACCCTCACCACCCCCCACAAATGTGACTGTATTTGGAGACAGAATATTTAGAGGTAATTAGGTTAAATGAGGTCATAGAGATGAGGCCCTAATACGATAGAACTAGTGGCCTTACAAGAGGAGAAAAAGAGAGATATCTATCTTTCTCTTCATGTGCATGCACCAACACCATGTGAGCACACAGTGAGCAGGTGGTCACCTAAAAGTCAGGAAGAGAGTTTTCACCAGAAACTAAATTAGCTAAAACCTTGATTTTGGACTTTCTAGCCTCCAGAACTGTGAGGAAATAAATTCTTGTTTAAGTAACATTGTCTAGGTATTTTGTTATGATGTCATAAACAAACTAAGACACTTCCAATTTTTCTAATTTTGCCTCAATTCTTTCCTTCATTTGATAGAAATCTTGTAGCAATTGTTCTCTCTCATTAACTTTCAAGATAACATACAAACTGAGAAATATAAAAACACAGAATATGAATATTCAGAAATCCACATGCTGACCCACACCTGGCATTATCTAGACCCAGCCCTGGCATCTACCACATATTAATGCAAATGTCTGGGAATGTTGTTATGCCAATTTTTAAAAACAAGCAACAATGTCATGATATTATATACAAAATGGCTGGAATTCAAAAATGCAATGATAAATGAAAGGTAACGTTGTAACTATTGAAGGGAAGCATACCAAAAGATGTCCTGATGATTGTAACCCACCTAAACCTCTTATAGGAATGATAGTCCACATCTGTGAGCCTGGTTCTCTGGGCTGTGGGTTGAAGGTTTGGGTCACAGCAGGCAGCCCTCAGATAGTGCAGAAACCACGGAGATGGAGGAGAAGCCCTCCCTCTCCCAGGTCTTTGGTGTTGGGATCAAGGAAGGCTAGCAACACAGCTGCACACCAATTCTAACTCCAGGTGATTCATAGAAGAAGTGTCAGGATCTCTTAGAGGCTGAAGTGAGCCTGATGTCACCATATTCAATTCCTGATACTATGTAGACACATGTTACTCTGGACAGCAGTAGTACTGACCTGGCTGCCTCAGCCCTAGGCCTATGCACCACTCTTCAAAGTAGGTGAAGGGGTACTAGAGAATCAGAGGGGTATGAAAAGGAAAGATTAACTCTCTCAGTGGCTCCCTGGGATGTACTGAAAAGACCCACAAAGAATTTTAATTGAAATAATATATGATTGATCATGGGGGTGGGGACAAGATGGCGGGGAACTAGGAGGAGACGCCGTTTAACCTGTACCCTAAAGTGAGCTGATTACCTACCAAGGAACTCCGATAACCCATGAAATCATCCTGAGATCAGAATTATACAAGTCTGGATCTCTACGGGGGCAGAAGACACCAGTGGGCAGGTAAAGTGGAGTGGGAAAGTCAGACTGGTATCGGAAGATAAACAAAAGGGGGAGGGAGCCACCAGAAGTGACACATTGGAAAGTAATACCCCAATATGAGAGTGCCCTATGACTGGGGACCAGCATTAACTTGGAGTCTGGTAGAAAGCACTCAAAAAGAGCAAAGGATCATGGGGGGAAATTGTGGGAATTGGGACGGTTAGGGACAGGGGCTTAAGTCCCCGGACCAAGGACAGCCACCCCTGGGGCTGAGCCAGAGAGAGTGCAGTGGAGAAACCAGGTCTTGGTCCCAGAGCCGTGAGCAAGAGCGCCTAAGGGCGCATGGGGTGCAGCTCCCGTGAGGGCCTGGGAACCTTGTCAACCAGCAGAAACACAGCCTTTTTGCAGTCCCCACATGTGCGCCACGCCAGGCTATCAGAGTCTGAGACACGCCCCACACCCTTCCCTGAGAGAGGTGCAAGGAAGCGCCAGCCCGGCGCTCTCAGACCCGGAAAGTCTGAGCGCTCCCAGACCGAGCCAGTGGGAAAATCTCAGTGTGTGATTGCTGCTTGGAACCTCTCTGGTGGTCCAGAGCTGCCCAGACAGCCACTGCTGTCGTGGTTTTGGGTATAAGCAGGATTCCCTGTGTCCCCAGGGAGCAGGACTGGGAACATGCTCTGCCAGCGGCCAAGGGGGAACTTATGTGCTCTGCAGCACCCAGAGGGGACCAGACTGAGGTTTCTCTCTGAGAGGGAGGTCTGGGTGCAGTTTTCTTTCCTCTAAACCTCCAAAAACCATCAAAAGCTGCCAAGGGGAGAGAAAACAAACAAACAAACATAAAAACCTCCAGAGAACAAAAGCCTGAAAAACCAGTTTCCTCAGAGCCCACCCCCTTGAGGGGGGCGGGAGGACTTAACTCAGGAAACACTGCCTGAAAACCCACGCGGCAGGCCCCTCCCCCAGAAAGCCAATCGGGGGAGAAAACCAACCAACCAACCAAACAAACCAACAAACCAAAATGACAAGAGAACAACCACCACTACTTCACAGATACAACTGTTATTTTTAATTTGTTCCCACTATTTTGGTTCATTTTTAAATTTTTCTTTTTATTTTTTATACAGGTTTTTTTAGCCTATTTACCATCACAGTGAGATGTCCAGTACATCAAATTTCATAATAACCTTTTAACCTGAACTTATTGATACATATACTTGTGTTTTTCTTTTGCTTTTCTATTCTTTAATTTTTTTAAATTTTACTTTAGTTTAGTTTAATTCATTCTATTCTTTATTTTTATATTTTAATATTCATGTAGAGTTAAACATCAAGCTAATCCCCTTTCCCCAATCAATGCTACCCCTATAGGTAAATCAATTTTTAATCCCCCATTATCTTAGGAAAGTTGAGTCCTTTAACAAAGATATCAAGATACATCCAGGAAGAATCAAAATAACCTTCCTCACCCACAATAAGAATTTATAACCACTCTCCCATCTATTTCTTCCGCCAGTGTTTCTGTGTATTTGTGTTTGTCCTGATAGTACATAAATCTTATACTTGGGGTTCTTTTTGACGAGGTTCTTTTTTGTTTGTTTGTTTGTTTTGCTTCTACATATATATGTATATATTTTTTCTTCTCTTGTCATATACTTTTTTTTAAAAAAGATTTTATTTATTTATTTGACAGACAGATATCACAAGTAGGCAAGAGAGGCAGGCAGGGAGAGAGAGGAGGAAACAGGCTCCCCACGGAGCAGAGAGTCTGATGTGGGGCTCAATCCCAGGACCCTGGGACCATGACCTGAGCCGAAAGCAGAGGCTTTAACCCAATGAGCCACCCAGGCACCCCTTGTCATATACTTTTATCAGTCTTTTTGTTTATCTGTTTCTGCTTGTATACTTCACAAATCTTACCTTGGGGCCCATTTGGGCTGAGCCTTCTCTTTTATCTTTCCTTCTTTTTCCTGTCTCTCTCTCTCAATCTTTTTTTTTCTTCTTTCCCTCTTTTTTTCCTTTCATTTGGGTGGGGACTCTTGATTGCTCAGAAGTGTTCCAGGGTGCACCTTGACAGCACCATGGTTGATACATCCAGCTACATCCATTCAGCCATCTCTCACCAAAATGACTAGGAGGAGAAATGCCCAACAGAAGAAAAATTCAGAGGATGGGCCTTCTGTAACAGAGCTAATGGCTACTGACATAGACAATATGTCGGAAAGGGAATTCAGGCTAACAATTATCCAGGCAATAGCTAGGTGGGAGAAAGCCATGGATGACCAAATGGAATTGATTAGGGCAGAACTGAAAGCCACCAGGGATGATGTTCACAATGCTCTCAATGAGTTACAATCTAATCTAAATTCCCTAAAAGCTAGGGTAGCTGAGACAGAAGATAGAATTAGTGATCTGGAGGACAAACAGATAGAGAGAAAGGATTAGGAGGAAGCCTGGAACAAACAGCTTGAAGCCACGAAAACAGAATCAGGGAAATAAATGATGCCATGAAATGTTCCAATGTCAGAATTATTGGAATCCCTGAAGGGGAGGAGAAAGAAAAAAGTCTAATAGATATAGTGGAACAAGTTCTCCATGAAAATTTTCTCAATCTCACGAATGGAACCAGTGTTCATGTACTAGAGGCAGAAAGGTCTCCTCCCAAGATTATAGATTGTCAAAAGTCCTCGAGACACCTAATAGCAAGAATGAAGAATTATAATTGTAGGCAGGCCCTCTTGAAGGCAGCTAGGACAAAGAAACTCCTTACGTACAGAGGAAAGCCCATCAGAATAACATCAGAACTGTCCACAGAAACCTGGCAAGCCAGAAAGGGCTGGCAAGATATATTCAGGGCACTAAATGAGGAAAAACTTGCAGCCAAGAATACTTTATCCAGCAAGACTGACATTCAAAATGGATGGAAAGATAAAGAGTTTCCAAGACTAGCAAGGCTTAAAAGAGTGTGCGACCACCAAGCCGACACTGCAGGAAATATTAAGGGGGGTTCTATAAAAGAGGAAAAATCCCAAAAATATCATTGAAAAGAAATATAGAGGCAATCTACAGAAAGAAACACTTCAAAGGTAACACGATGTCAATAAAAACGTATCTCTCAATAATCACTCTCAATGTGAATGGCCTAAATGAGCCCATAAAATGACACAGGGTTGCAGATTGGATAAAACGACAGGACCCATCCATATGTTGTCTACAAGAGACCCATTTTGAACCTAAGGATACACCCAGACTGAAAGTGAAGGGATGGAGAAGCAACTTTCATGCCTATGGGCCTTAAAAGAAGGCCGGGGTAGTGATTCTCATATCAGATAAATTAGATTTTATGAGACTGATGCGCTGCCCACTGCGCTAAGAAGGCGACCAGATAAATTAAATTTTAAACTAAAGACTGTAGTCAGAGATACAGAAGGACACTACATCATTCTTAAAGGGACTATCCACCAAGATAATCTAACAATTGTAAATATCTATGCCCCCAATATGGGAGCAGCCAATTACATAAGAAAATTATTAATCAAGATAAAGAGTCATATTGATATGAATACATTGATAGTAGGAGATCTTAACACACCTCTCTCAGTAATAGACAGATCATCCAAACAGAAAATCAATAAAGAAATGAAAGCATTGAATGACACATTGGACCAGATGGACCTCATAGATATATACAGAACATTACACCCTAAAACAACAGAATACTCATTCTTCTCAAGTGCACATGGAACCTTCTCCAGAATAGACCACATACTGGGTCACAAATCAGGACTTAACCGATACCAAGAGACTGAGATTATTACCTGCATATTCTCAGATCACAATGCCTTGAAACTGGAGCTCAATCACAAGGAAAAGTTTGGAAGGATCTCAAACACCTGGAAGCTAAAGATCACCTTGCTTAAGAATGCTTGGATCAACCAGGAGATCAAAGAAGAACTTAAACAATTCATGGAAACCAATGAGAATGAAGACACTTAGGTCCAAAACCTATGGGATACAGCAAAGGCGGTCCTAGGGGGAAATACATAGCCATCCAAGCCTCCCTCAGAAAAATTGAAAAATCCAGAATACACCAGTTGTCTCTACACCTTAAAGAACTGGAGAAACAACAACAAATCAAACCAACTCCACACACAAGAAGGGAAATAATCAAGATTAGAGCAGAGATCAATGAGGTAGAAACCAGAGATACAGTAGAACGTATCAATGAAATTAGAAGCTGGTTTTTTAAAAGAATCAATAAGATCGATAAACCATTGGCCACACTAATCCAAAAGAAAAGAGAGAAAGCTCAAATTAATAAAACTATGAATAAAAAGGGAGAGATCACAGCTAACACCAAGGAAGTAGAAACAATCATCAGAAGTTATTATCAACAATTATGCCAATAAGTTAAGTAACCTAGATGAAATGGATGCATTACTGGAAAAATATAAACTCCCAAAATTGAACCAGGAAGAAATTGACAACCTGAATAGACCGATATCTAGTAACGAGATTGAAGTAGTGATCAAAAGCCTCCCAAAAAACAAGAGCCCAGGGCCTGATGGATTCCCCGGGGAATTCTACCAAACTTTCAAAGAAGAAATAACACCTCTTCTCCTGAAGCTCTATCAAAAAATTGAAGCAGAAAGAATACTTCCAGACTCTTTTTATGAAGCCAGCATTACCCTCTTCCCCAAACCAGGCAAAGACCACACCAAAAAGGAGAATTTCAGACCAATATCACAGATAAATATGGATGCTAAGATTCTCAACAAGATCCTAGAAAACAGGATCCAATAGCACATTAAAAAGATTATCCACCATGACCAGGTGGGAGTCATCCCTGGGTTACAAGGATGGTTCAACATTCTCAAATCAATGAATGTGATAGAACAAATCAATAAGAGAAAGAGAAGAACCACATGGTCCTCTCAACTGATGCAGAAAAAGCATTTGACAAAATCCAGCATCCGTTCCTGATTAAAACACTTCAAAGTATAGGGATAGAGGGAACATTCCTGAACTTCATAAAATCTATCTATGAAAGACCCACAGCAAATATCATCCTCAATGGGAAGAACCTCACAGGCTTCCGTTGAGATCAGGAACATGACAAGTATGCCCACTCTTACCACCCCTGTTCAACATAGTATTAGAAGTCCTAGCAACAGCAATCAGACAACAAAGAGAAATAAATGGTATCCAAATTGGCAATGAAAAGTCAAACTCTCTCTCTTCGCAGATGACATGATACTTTGTATGGAAAACCCAAAAGACTCCACTCCCAAACTACTAGAATTCATACAGCAATTCAGTAACGTGGCAGGATACAAAGTCAATGTGCAGAAATCAGTGGCTTTCTTATACACTCACAATGAAAATACAGAAAGGGAAATTAGTGGATCTATTCCATTTACTATAGTACCAAGAACCGTAAGATACCTGGGAATAAACCTAACCAAAGAGGTGAAGGATCTGTACTCGAGGAACTACAGAACACTCATGAAAGAAATTGAAGAAGACACAAAAAGATGGAAGACCATTCCATGATCTTGGATCAGAAAAATAAATATTGTTAAAATGTCTATATTGCCTAGAGCAATCTATACTTTTAATGCCATTCCGATCAAATTCCACCGGTATTTTTCAAAGAGCTGGAGCAAATAATCCTAAAATTTGTATGGAATCAGAAGAGACCCCGAATTGCTAAGGAAATGTTGAAAAACAAAAATAAAACTGGTGGCATCACGTTACCTGATTTCAAGCTTTACTACAAGGCTGTGATCACCAAGACAGCATTTTACTGGCATAAAAACAGACACATAGACCAGTGGAACATAGTAGAGAGCCCATATATGGACCCTCAACTCTATGGTCAAATAATCTTTGACAAAGCAGGAAAAAATACACAGTGGAAAAAAAGACAGTCTCTTCAACAAATGGTGCTGGGAAAACTGGACAGTTGTATGTAAAAGAATTTAACTCGACCATTCTCTTACACCATACACAAAGATAAACTCGAAATGGATAAAAGACCTCAAGGTGAGGCAGGAATCCATCAGAATCCTAGAGGAGAACAGAGGCAGAAACCTCTTCGATATCAGCCACAGCAACTTCTTTCAAGATATGTCTCCAAAGGCAAAGGAAACAAAAGCAAAAATGAACTTTTGGGATTTCATCAAGATCAAAAGCTTCTGCACAGCAAAGGAGACAGTCAACAAAACAAAGAGGAAACCCACGGAATGGGAGAAGATATTTGCAAATGACAGTACATAAAAAGATTGATATCCAAGATCTATAAAGAAATTCTCAAACTCAACACACACAAAACAGATAATCATATCAAAAAATGGGCAGAAGATATGAACAGACACTCCTCCAATGAAGACATACAAATGGCTATCAGACACATGAAAAAATGTTCATCATCACTAGCCATCAGGGAGATTAAAACTAAAACCACATTGAGATACCACCTCACGCCAGTTAGAATGGCCAAAATTAGCAAGACAGGAAACAACTTGTGTTGGAGAGGATGTGGAGAAAGGGGAAGCCTCTTACACTGTTGGTGGGAATGCAAGTTGGTGCAGCCACTTTGGAGAACAGTGTGGAGATTCCTTAAGAAAATAAAAATAGAGCTTCTCTATGACCCTGCAATTGCACTACTGGGTATTTACCCCAGAGATACAGATGTGGTAAAAGAAGGGCCATCTGTACCCTAATGTTTATAGCAGCAATGACCATGGTCACCAAGCTGTGGACAGAACCAAGATGCCCTTCAACAGATGAATGGATAAGGAAGATGTGGTCCATATACATTATGGAGTATTATGCCTCCGTCAGAAAGAATGAATACCCAACTTTTGTATCAGCATGGACGGGACTGGAAGAGATTATGCTGAGTGAAATAAGTCAAGCAGAGAGAGTCAATTATCATATGGTTTCACTTATTTGCAGAGCATTACAAATAACATGGAGGACATGAGGAGATGGAGAGAAGAATGGAGTTAAGGGAAATTGGAGGGGGAGATGAACCATGAGAGACTATGGACTCTGAAAAACAACCTGAGGGTTTTGAAGGGGTTGGGGGTGGGAGCTTGGGGGAGTCAGTTGGTGGGTATTATGGAGGGCACACATTGCATGAAGCACTGGGTGTGGTGCAAAAACTATGAATTCTGTTATGCTGAAAAGAAATTTAAAAAATTAGATAATCAAAAAAAATAATATATAATTGATGTTAGAGTTGAATTAGAGCTAAATATGATGAAAGATAAGTTCAACTTTAAAGTATCAAACTCTCTCTCTGTTTTCTTCTCTTTTCTAATATTGCACAAGCCTTCATTTCCATCACTTACCCACACCTCTTCAACCCTCACTCCCCATCCTCTCAACCCACTCCATCTCAGCCATCCACTTCCAGTCCCCATCCATGTGAAATTATCCTTATTAAGGCAACCCAAGTCTGATCTCATAGGCAGTCCCAGTGTTCCTCACTTTCTCCTCCATCCTAACCCCACAAACTCTTTGTGGATTACTCTATCAGATCTCTGCTTACTTCCAGAAAACTGAAAAAGTAAATTAATATTTATTCCTCTATTCAGTAACTTTTTTTGGGTGTTTGTGCACTTATCATTGAGAGTGTGGTGTAGAAAAAGACCCAGCCCCTGTTCTAAGGAGGCAACTCCTGATGGACAGAGCATTGTAACCTGCACACAGGGCCATAAAATATAGCCACCCTTTGGGCAGCTCACAATCTAATTCTGAGGTCAGCAAACTACAGCCCAGGCTGAACATGGTTTACTACTTGCTTTTGTACAGCCCATTAGCACAGAATGGTTTTTACATTTTCAAATGATTGAAAAATAATCATAAGAACATATTTCATGACAGTAAACTGTATGAAATTTAAATTTTAATGTCTATAAAAATAAATAAATTTAACTGGAGTATAACCATGTTCATTGTTTACATATTGCCTATGGTTGATTTCATGTTATATTGGAAGAACTGCATATTTGCAATAGAGACTGTATGGCCCTCAAAGCAGAAAATATTTACAAACTGACCCTTTGCAGAAAAAGTTTGCCAACCCCTGATTTTGTTAAAGAGGCAGGATGGACACAAATATGCATAGCCCAAAGAAAGGTTGTAAAAGCCAGACCCATATACAGAAAAGAAACGTTCTAGACATTCAAGCAAGGCAGATCGACAAATGCTGCATAGAGAAAACAGAGTGTGACTTGCACCTAGAAGAAAAGGTAGAGATGAAAGAAAGACTACTCATTTCACACTGAGGGAACAGCCTCCGCAAAGGCAGTGATGTAGAAATTATTATGCCAGAAACAGGGAATGCTGAGAAATATAAATCAGGGAATCTAGGGTTGGCTTCTGATACCCATGACTAGAAGATAGTAGTGAAAGAGGGTCCCTTTAAAAAATAAACAAACAAACAAAAAATACTAGATGACCCAGTGAAGGGAAAGAATTGAAGAGCTCTCTCCCCTTTAGGGTAGGAACCACAACAGAAAGGAATTGGATAAATGTAAAAGAAGAAGCAAGCAACACTTTTATGGAATGTTCTAATTTATCTTACCAGACAGACGGTGTAATAATCAAGTCCTTTTTAAGAAAAGATTACAAAATTGCTAGAGATGAGGGATTAACTAGACATTGGCTAAAGGTATAAGCAGTCTAAAAGCATAATATATAGTAAATGTTTTCTTCACCTGGATGAGAATTTTGTCACTCAGAAGGAAGAGGTACCTGGAAGAACTGGTATTCCATTCTGGCCAATGTGGAAAGAGTTGATGGCGATGTGAGAGAGACAGAAAGCTTGCTGAGAAGATTGCTGTTGTCAACTACAAGTATGAGGTAAGGTAGGACATGCTACATACAGCCAGAGGGGAATTCTAAGTTTCTAGAACCCAGTTAATGATATTTAGAAAGATCCCTATGATCTCTTGGTCTGAATTTTTAAAACAGAAACTGATGAAAGAGGGCTGAGCAGATCCACAATTTAAATTTCTCACAACATAGTAGCAGAGTATCACAATGAGAAAAAAAAAAAAAAAAAGCAGGCCCAGAATATTATACAGATTCATATTATCAATATGCTGAACTCTACTTCAGAGCTGAAATTCATTTGATTATGAGCAGGAATTTCATTTGATTATACCTAACAGAAGTGGCCTTAGGAAGGCCTACAATAAACTAATTTTTGTAAAAAGTGTGTACAGCAAAAAAGAAAAAGATAAACAGAAAGACAGAGACAGAAAAAGGGCTTTTTCTAAGTTGAAAGCAAGAAGTTATAAGTAAAAGCTAGGTCCACTAATTTGGAAATAAGATCATTTAATTATATATATTGGTTATTTTTATATCCATATTAACTATCATAAAAGAAAATCAGAGATACCTTATGCCTTAAAAAAAAATCCTTAACCATTCCATACACAAAAAATGTAAGAATAAACAAGGCAGCAAAGTTGCAGGACACAAAATCAATACACGTTAGGGTTAGGGTTAGGGTTACACTAGTAATGACCAAGCTAAAGGGAAATTAAGAAAACAATTAAAAATTCAATGTACAAGATCATCAAGAAGAAGAAAATACTTAAGGATATACTCAACCAGGGAAACGGAAAACTACAAAATGTTGCTGAGAGCAATGAAAGAAGACACAAATAAATAGAAAAACATCCTGTGTTCATGGACTGAATACTGTTAAGATGTCAATACTACCCAAAGTGATTGGCAGACTTTATGCAAACCCTATCAAAATTCCTCTTTTGTTTTGAGAAATAGAAAAATCCACCCAATATCTGAAACAATCCTGAAAAAGAAGAACAAAGTGGGAGGTCTCAGACTTCCCAATTTTAAAATTTAATACAAAGCTACATTAATCAAAACAGGGTTGTACTTGCATAAAGACAGACATATAGACCAATGGGATAGAATAGAGAGCCCAGAAGTAACTCTTACATATGTGCCAAACAATTTCAACAAGGATGTCAAGACCATTCAGTGGGGAAAGGGAAATTTTTTCAACAAAATAACTGGTAAAACTGAATGTCACATGACAAAGACTAGACTCTTATGCTATATATAAAAATTAACTAAAATGAATCAAAACTATAAGAACAAAAACTATAGAACTCTTAGAAGAATACAGGGAGAAATCTAAAGAACACTGGATTTGGCAACAATTTCTTGGATATGACACAAAAAGCACATGTATCAAAAATAAAAATAAATAAGACTACAACAAAATTAAAAACTGTGCATCAAAAAAAAAAAAACCTGTGCATCAGAGGACACAATCAACAGAGTGAAAATGCAATGTACAGAATGAGAGGAAATATTTTTAAATCATATATCTAATAAGTAGTTCATATCCAGAATGTATAAAGAACCCCTACAACTCAAAAACAACAACAAAAAAACAACTTGATTAATAAATGGGCAAAAGATTTGAGTGGACATTTCTTCAAAGAAGATATACAAATCTCCAAAAAGCACATGAAAAGATGCCCAACACCACTAATCATTAGAGAAATCAATTAAAATCACAACGAGCTACCACCTTACACTTACTAGAATGTTTTTTTTTTAAAGAAACAAAAACAGGAGATAACAGGTATTGGCAAGAATGTTAAGAAACCAGAACCCTTGTGCACTGTTTGTGCAAATGTAAAATGGTGCAGACACTATAGAAAAAAAATTAAAAATTAAAAATTAAAAAAAATTAAAAATAGAATTACCATATGATTCAGATATTCCACTTCTGGGTTTATACCCCAAAGAATTAAAATCAGGGACTCAAAAATATATTTATACACCCATGTTTATAGCAGCATTTTTCACAATAGCCAAAAGTTGTATGCACCCGGGTGGCCCAGTTAAGAATCTGCCTTCAGCTCAAGTCATGATCTGGGGGTCCTGGGATCCAGCCCCACATGGGGCTCCTTGCTCAACAGGGAGCCTGCTTCTCTCTCTCCCTCTGCTGCTCCCCCACTGTGTTCTCTCTTTGTCAAATGAACAAAATCTTTAAAAAACAGCAACTCAAGTGTCCATCAATGGAAGAATAAACAAAATGTGGCATATACATGCCATGGAATATTATTCAGCCTTGAAAAAGAAGGAAGCGCATGCATGCTACAACATGAATGAACCTGGAAGATGTTATGCTTAGTGAAATAAGTTAGTTACAAAAAGATGAATACTGTATGGTTCCACTTATCTGAGGCACTCAGAGTAGTTAAATTCGTGAAGATGGAAGGTAGAATGGTGGTTGCCAGCAGTTAGTGGTAGGATGGAATGAATTACTATTGTTTATGGGTATAGAATTTCAGTTTTACAAGAAGTAAGGAGTTCTGGAGATTGGTTGCACAACAACATGAATGTATTTAACACTATTAAATTGTACACTTCAATTTGTTAAGATACTACGTTTTATGTTATTTACATTTGATCACAGTTTTTAATTTTATTTATTTTTATTTTATTTATTTTTTAAAGATTTATTTATTTATTTGAGTGAGAGAGAGATAATGAGAGAGAGCAGCAAGGAGGGGCAGAGGGAAAGGGAGAGAAAATCTTAAACTCCATGCTGAGGATGGAGGGCTCAATCTCATGACTCTGAGATCACAACCTGAGCTGAAAACAAGAATTGGACACTTAACCAACTTAACTACCCAGGCACCCCCATGATTTTTTTTTTATATATATATTTTTTAATTTCTTTTCAGCGTAACAGAATTCATAATTTTTGCACCACACCCAGTGCTCCATGCAATGCGTGCCCTCCAAAGTACCCACCACCTGGCTCCCCCACTCTCCTACCCCCCGCCCCTTCAAAACCCTCAGGTTGTTTTTCAGAGTCCATAGTCTCTCATGGTTCATCTCCCCCTCCAATCTCCTTCAACTTCCTTCTCCTCTCCATCTCCCCATGTCCACCGTGTTATTTGTTAATGCTCCGCAAATAAGTGAAACCGTATGATAATTGACTCTCTCTGCTTGACTTATTTCACTCAGCATAACCTCTTCCAGTCCCATCCATGTTGCTACAAAAGTTGGGTATTCATCCCTTCTGATGGAGGCATAATACTCCATAGTGTATATGGACCACATCTTCCTTATCCATTTGTCCGTTGAAGGGCATCTTGGTTCTTTCCACAGTTTGGCCCCCATGATTTTTTAAAAGGGAAAAAAATCACATTAATAACACCATTCAAAACATACTTTATCATTGAAAAAATTTCACAACCATATGAGGCAAGTATTTTTAGTATCCTCATTTTATAGTGAAAATGGGAGGCATAGAGAATATTATGAAGCTTGCTCAAGGTCACACAGTTAAAAACTATTAGTTTGTTTCTCAAAATTCCTGGAGGTCAGACTCTTAAGCCATACTGCCTTTACTACCAAACAAAAGCTGCAAACTTATTAAGACAAAAGAAAAAGGAGAGGGAGGGTATGGAGGCATGAGGCTGGTAACGAGAAAAGCCAAGCAGCTAATCATACCAGCAAATCTAGAGTATTGGAAGCTACAGCAGGTGAATAAAATGTTTAGCTGTCAGCTTCCTGACAATTAGAGAGTCAGGGCCAAATGAGAAATATAAAGGAGTACAGCAGTCCTCTGAACACTGGGATGAATTTACCATATTAGTCTTTATATAAGAAACATCAATATACATAATGCACGTGTCTTCAAAACAGTGATCATTTTTTTAAAAATATTTTTAGTTTTTATTTTTTTGCTATCCTATTTTTTAAATTTTATTTTTTTCAGTGTTCCATGATTCATTGTTTATGCACCACACCCGGTGCTCCATCCAATACGTGCCCTCCTCATTCTGCACATAGCCATTTGTAATAGCAAAGTTGAGGCAAGATAATAGAATAATTCGAGTCACAGTCCTATAAAGTGATTTGTATGGAGAGCCAGAATGTAGGTATGCTACTTTCTGGTGATTTGACTCAATAAGAGAAAGCTTAAGGAATATGTAACCACTCGTGACTCATAAACTATCAGCCCTGAATATCAATTGATTTGTCAAGCTTTACCTAGCAGCTCTACAGGAAATGGCTCTAAATTGAGATAAATGAGGTAATCTCTGCTATTGATTGAAAAGAGATCCATGTGTTCTGGATACAAGGCATCCACTAATTAGTGAATTCGTTATGAAAAGTTAAAGGACTCAGCTGCGTTGTTCTACTGTTCAAGTGGATCCATCCAATTCTGTATGGAGTCAGCAACAGATCTGTACGTACAGTACAAGGAGGACTAGCTGACAACCAGGGTGGTGGAAGAAGGACTGAAGATCTTGAGGAAATCAAAAGACAAAGAAACATGGCATAGACTATGCATGGGTAAATTCTCAACTTTTCCAGAAGGAAAATTGGGATTTTAAACCATAAATTTGAGGACAGTTAAATTCTAGAGTGACGTAATAAAGGTAGGGAGATAATCAGCACAAGTTTATAGTAAAATAAATTTTGTCACAGCTCTACAATATTTTGTTTGTTTGTTTGGTTAGTAACAGCAGAACATGGGGCAGAGAATGACGTTATTTATCCATAAGTCTCATCTCTGTTGCTTAGGAGCTGCAGAAGTCACATGATTTTCTTAACCAAACTAAGCCTCAGTTTTCTTGACTATGATCTGGAGATTTTAACACCTACTGAACCCTTCTACGGAGAATCAGAAAACAAAATAGCTCATGTAAATTGTTTAGTATATATAGTCCCTTAAAAAAGTGGTTGATAAACATTAGTTATTGTGATTTTATTTTCTGTCAAAATTTTAAAAGCACAGGTTTGAAGGAATGTTATGAGTTTAAGGCTCAAAAACCTCAGGAAATGTTTTCATTTTCATGAAAATCTTTTTTTGTTCCCATCTATAGTGACTGGAGAGTAACATTTTAGATTTTACAAACACAAAAGTTATTTAAGGATTTGACCAATAGTGGAACACAAGAGTAACTGAATATTAGAAAGGTTTTAGGGGATTTCTAGGGAACTTTGACATTTATGTTTTAACCTCCCTAATGTTTAGCTCACTTGTCTATAAGTTATATTTTAATAAAACTAAGATTAAACACAATATATTAGGGATTGAGCAAGGTATGATTCAGTCTAATATATTCAGGAATGTATGTACATAGTAAGTGGAGAGAGAATAAAGGATTAACAGTGGTTATTTCTGGGTGGTACAAGTATAGGTGTTTTTTAGTTACTTTGTATTGGTTATAAGCAACTTTAAATTTTTCCTACAATGAATATATATATATATTTACATATATTAAATTTTAAAAAGATAGAGCAATCAGGAATGTCAAAATCTAAATTTTTTATAATTAGATGTAAACACATTTAGAATGTATTTGTTTAAATTTTCTAGCCACTTGGGTTTAGCGAACAGGAATCATAAGCTTCAGCCATAGGAAAAAGTCAAACACATTTCAGAATATTTATTTATTTATTCATCAAATATACATTGTTTCTAAGATATGCTATATGCTATATTATATATCAGGACTAAAAGTATAAACTGGATACAGAGCAATTCTGGGTGATGGAGCCTTTTGTTCTTCATACATATAAAAGAACAGAAGTCTAAATTTTGCTAAGTCAGGCTTACAGATACTTTAGAATTATCTGAGTAGCTCGTAACTACCACTGCCCAGGACCTGTCTGCAGAGATTCTGATTTAATTAAAGTAATTCAGGTGAATCTAATATACAGCCACAGCCTGAAGAATGGACACTGAAACTGATGGATAGTGGATATGAGGACGGAGGTGCAGGAGTAAGGGGAGGCTGAGGTTGGGGTGGAGGTTGGACAATGATGACAGGAGAGGTTGAGGAATTGTGTGTGGGTAGGAATGATGCCCTACGAAACTACTGGGCACCTGCTTACAGAAATGTCATGTTTGGATGTGGGTTTTTTGGTCTTTGTTTTAAAGAGAGAGAGAGAGAATGGAAGAACAGGGGATGGGAGGGGCAGAGAGGATCTTAAGCAGACTCCATGCCCAGCATGGAGTTCACCAGTGGGGCTTGATCTCATGACCCTGAGAGATCATGACCTGAGCTGAAATCAAGAGTTAGATGTTTAACCAACTGACCACCCAGCCATCCCTGGATGTAGTTTTTAAATGTTTTACTAAGAAGAACCTGGCCCCATTCATTAAGGATCCATCTGTGCCAGCCATCCTGAGACAGGTGGGAAAAACTGCTAGAATCCTGTGACATAGCTCAGTAAAAACAAATTCCATGTGGGTATAAATAATTTATCAGAAACCCCATCTCCAGGGGGAAAGAAGCCTGCCAAACCTCAAGCTCAAATGGCACGGGGATGGGTCAGGCTAAAAGAGATCAGCAAGCAGAAGCACACCAGAACCTCAGGGGCAGAGAAAGTCACTGAGACAAGTCTCAGCAGTTGGCAGTAAAGCAAAAAACATCTGGGGAGATTGGCAAATACATTCGGAGGGGCCTGGCAAGAGGCCGAGGGCCATGAGAGCAGCCTTTGGGTATCAGCAAGATCTGGCTGACCAGTCCAGGCTGCTGCATCAGAGGCTGTAATGTGAAGGAAAGTATACAGAACAGAAAAACAGAGACCCAGTTCTTAAAACTAAGATAAAAAGAAAGATGTGATCCCAGAAGTAAGTCAACTGCCTATTTGAGGGTGGATTTAAAGCCAGACTATGATCAATGACTGTGGATATGACAACTTCTGAGTGACCTTCTGCCACTCCTCAAGGACAAAAGATTCTAGGCCCCTACCCAGGCTCAGACGGCAGTAGTTACTCTTAAGTGGCTCCAGCTGTGGGTCCTCAAGGGCCTCATACCAGCAAGGCTCTGCTGATCGTTAGAAGGCAGAGTAGAAATAGGTTTCAGGGAGAAGGAGGCAATGGGAGCTTTCCCCCTCTTCTTGAGGCCTAAGGCTGGGAGAACACCTCTCTTCCTGCTGCTATACATCAGAGGAAGGTAAGTTCTCCCTGGATTTGGGGGTCTGTGAACAGTTTGTTTCTGTGCTGCCCTTGGGTGTCCAGAAAGGTGAAAGGGGGTAAATCAGGAATGTTTGAGAGACAATGAACACGGCTTAAGAATGCCCCACAACACAGGAAAGAGTTTCTGGGGGAACACTCATCACGTTCTGTGACAGTGTGACTCCAGTGAGAGCAAGAAATTCATTTGTTTGGGGGGAGGGGAGAATCACTTGTTTGCTTAAGAGCACAAAAGGTAGGACTATATGAATGAGATTTTCATGGCCATACACGTCTCGAACAATAAAAACTAGATCAGGCAGTTACTAATAAGGCTGGCATTCACGAAGGAAGTTTTCATCACCATCAATGTGTTTCTGTCTGTAAAAAGCACTCAGGAGTGTGCCTTGTGTGTTTTCTGCCTCCAATGTACAACTGCTCTATTTAAAAATATAAAAAATAGGCAGAATAACTTAAGGGTTAAGAGGCAACTTGACAGAGCAAGAATCATTACTGTGCCACATAATGATGTGGGTGACTTTGATCAAATCACTTGATTTCTGGCCCTTTTCATCAACTGACACAGAGGTAATAATATCATAGGGTCATAGTGAGAACTGAGTTTATATTCATAAAATGCTTACAGCAGTGCCTAGTATGTATCAGGTACAATGTACCAAGTGTTCTCTATTATGGTAAGTTTTGTTAAATAATATTTTAAAAAATATCTCTGTAAATCAGTAATTCCCAAGCTCAGGTACATATATGGAATCTCCTGGATCCCAACCCCTGCGATACTGGTGTAAGTGATTTGGAGGCAGCGTGGGTCTTAGTGTAAAAGCTCCCTAGATGTTTCTAATGGCTAGATGGTTTGAAGAACCACTAATCTACAGAACTCTGTTGCTTTAAGTGATGAGTGTTGTGTTTAATTAAATCACTCTTAGAGCAAATGAGTCTAACCTATTCATGAATGATAGGTAATCAAACTACAGATTTAGACCCAACCAGAAGCTTGTGGCCCAAATTTGGGACATGATAGCATAGGGTCCACAGTGCTTGTTTTATGGTTTCTCCTATTATGAGAATGACCATAAAAATCATGTAAAGCAATAAACTGTCAAATTGTTGGAGCAAGGGATTCATTGAATCATTAAATTGAATTCATTGAATCATTTGTCAGGGAAGCAACAAAGGGGAAAAACCCTCTCTCCTGTGTGTGTGTACTCATGCAAGGACTATACACAATGACCATACCCAGAAGCCTTTATTATTCCTGAGGGTTGTTTTGGGATGAGGGTAACACCTACTTTCTGGTGTTCTGACAAGAGTGTAATGATCCTGTAGCCCACATACTATTGGTTTAAATAGAAATTCTCCCCCCAAGGCCACTTCTGAGGCTCTTCTCTAAAAATCATTACCCATGCTACCTTTTCCAGGAAATGTCAGCATGTCATGGAATGGAAAATCTGTTTCTATCTCAGAGTCTGCATAGCAAATTGTTCTTTTAGCTGAAGGAAGATGGAAGTGCTTTTGTCACCCATTAGCCCAGCAGAACCTGATCACTGTAGAGTAACCACAGCCATGAAAGAGCATGTGGTTATGGGATGCTCTGGTTAGAGGCTTAGGAATCTGCAGAATTATTGAAGTTGGCAAGCAAAGCAGACAGCCCAGAATTTTGTAGAGTGTTTTGGCAAGAAGCAACACTTTTCAAGGAAATTGATTACATCCTGATTAAAGACCAAATCTGGAACATAAAGCCAAGAAGTTCTCTGATTTATATGAAGAACTCTGAAGTGCTTAGGACAGGCAGTGTCAGAAGAACTCTTCTGCTGCATTGGTCAAAACCTGTGGCATGATTGGGAGTCAAGATGGCGGAGAAGTAGCAGCTGAGAATACATCAGGTAGCAGGAGATCAGCTAGATAGCTTATCAAACCATTGCGAACACCTACAAATCCAACGGGAGATCGAAGAGAAGAAGAACAGCAATTCTAGAAACAGAAAATCAACCACTTTCTGAAAGGTAGGGCCGGTAGAGAAGTGAATCGAAAGCGACGGGAGGATAGACCGCGGGGGAGGGGCCGGCTCCTGGCAAGCGGCGGAGCAAGGGAGCACTAAATCGGGACTTTTAAAAGTCTGCTCCATGGAGGGACATCGCTCCAGAGGCTAAATTGGGGTGAAGCCCACGCGGGGTCAGCGTGGCCCCAGGCCCCGCAGGGTCACAGAAGGATCGGGGGTGTCTGAGTGTCACAGAGCTCGCAGGTATCAGAGCGGGGAAGCCGGCTACAGAGACAGAGCCGAGGAGTGAGCTCTCAGCTTGGGGTTACCTTGAACCGGTCGCAGGCTGGGTGAGCTCGGAGCGCAGCCAGAGGCGAGGGAGATGGGAGTAGCTGGGGCTTTTCTCTGAGGGCGCACTGAGGAGTGGGGCCCCGAGTTCTCAACTCCTCCGGGCTGGAGATTGGGAGGTCACCATTTTCATTCTCATCCTCCAGAACTCTACGGAAAGCATTCAGGGAACAAAAGCTCCTGAAAGCGAAACCAAGTGGATTACTTAGCCCGGCCCCAGGTAAGGGCGGTGCAATTCAGCCTCGGGCAAATACACTTGAGAATCACTGCTACAGGCCCCTCCCCCAGAAGACCAACAAGAAATCCAGCCATGACCAAGTTCACTTACCAAGGAGAGCAGCGGAATTCCAGAGGAGGAGAAAGCAAAGCACGGAATTAATGGCTTTCTTCCCATAATTCTTTAGTCTTGCAGTTAATTTAATTTTTTCGTTAATTTTATTTTTTTTCTTCTGCTAAATTTTTTTTAACTTTTACCATTTTCTTTTTTAATGTTTTTTAACTAGTTTATCTTAACAATACCTTTACAAAAAATAATATTTTTGAACCTTCATTATTATAGTCATATTTTATCCTTCATAGTATTTAACTTTATTTTTTGTATACACATAGGGTTTTTTTCTTCTAAAAAATTTGGGGTACAACTTCCTCTAGTAGATCAAAATATACCCTAAATCTAGCTCTGGGCTTGTTCTAGTCTCCAGCCTGAGCAAATTCTCTCCACTTTCTTTTTCTTTATTCTCCCAACCAACTTACTTTATCAACTCCTTTCTTTAGAAAATAAAAAAAAATTTCTTTTCATCTTTATAGGCATATTCCATCCCTTCATTGTGTTTACCCTTTTAAATGTTTTTCATTCTTTAAAATTTTGGGAGGTAGTTTCTTCTAAGAGACCAAAATACTCCAAAATTAAGTGGGTGACGCTGTTCTAGTCACCAGTCTAATATATATTATATATTTTTCTTTTTTATATTTTTTCTTTGTTTTTTTTTTAATTTTTTTATCCCCTTTTTATCTGAACTTCTTTTTATCCCCTTCCCCCCGCCACAATTTGGGGTCTCTTCTGATTTGGTTAAAGCTCATTTTCCTGGGGTCTTTGCCAACCTTTTAGTATTTTATTTGCTCCTTCATATATTCTTATCTGGAAAAAAATGACAAGGCAGAAAAACTCACCACAAAAAAAAAAAAAAAAGAACAAGAGGCAGTACCAAAGGCTAGGGACCTAATCAATACAGACATTGGTAATATGTCAGATCTAGAGTTCAGAATGACAATTCTCAAGGTTCTAGCCGGGCTCGAAAAAGGCATGGAAGATATTAGAGAAATCCTCTCTGGAGATGTAAAAGCCCTTTCTGGAGAAATAAAAGAACTAAAATATAACCAAGTTGAAATTAAAAAGCTATTAGTGAGGTGCAATAAAAAATGGAGGCTCTTACTGCTAGGATCAATGAGGCAGAAGAAAGAATTAGTGATATAGAAGACCAAATGACAGAGAATAAAGAAGCTGAGCAAAAGAGGGACAAACAGCTACTGGACCACGAGGGGAGAATTCGAGAGTTAAGTGACACCATAAGACTAAACAACATTAGAATAATTGGGATTCCAGAAGAAGAAGAAAGAGAGAGGGGAGCAGAAGGTATATTGGAGAGAATTATTGTAGAGAATTTCCCTAATATGGCAAAGGGAACAAGCATCAAAATCCAGGAGGTGCAGGGAACCCCCCTCAAAATCAACAAGAATAGGTCCACACCCCATCACCTAATAGTAAAATTTACAAGTCTTAGTGACAAAGAGAAAATCCTGAAAGCAGCCCGGGAAAAGAAGTCTGTAACATACAATGGTAAAAATATTAGATTGGCAGCAGACTTATCCACAGAGACCTGGAGGCCAGAAAGAACTGGCATGATATATTCAGAGCACTGAATGAGGAAAAACATGCAGCCAAGAATACTATATCCAGCTAGGCTATCATTGAAAATAGAAGGAGAGATTAAAAGCTTCCAGGACAAACAAAAACTGAAAGACTTTGCAAGCACCAAACCAGCTCTACAGGAAATATTGAAAGGGGACCTCTAAGCAAAGAGAGAGCCTAAAAATAGTAGATTAGAATAGAACAGAGACAATATACAGTAACAGTCACCTTACAGGCAATACAATGGCACTAAATTCATATCTCTCAATAGTTACCTTGAATGTTAATGGGCTAAATGCCCCAATCAAAAGACATAGGGTATCAGAATGGATAAAAAAAACAAAACCCATCAATATGTTGCCTACAAGAAACTCATTTTAGACCCGAAGACACCTCCAGATTTAAAGTGAGGGGGTAGAAAACAATTTACCATGCTAATGGACATCGGAAGAAAGCTGGGGTGGCAATCCTTATATCAGATCAATTAGATTTTAAGCCAAAGACTATAATAAGAGATGAGGAAGGACACTATATCATACTGAAAGGGTCTGTCTGACAAGAAGATCTAACAATTTTAAATATCTATGCTCCTAACGTGGGAGTAGCCAACTATATAAACCAATTAATAACAAAATCAAAGAAACACATCAACAATAATACAATAATAGGAGGGGACTTTAACACTCCCCTTACTGAAATGGACAGATCATCCAAGCAAAAGATCAACAAGGAAATAAAGGCCTTAAATGACACACTGGACCAGATGGACATCACAGATATATACAGAACATTTCATCCCAGAGCAACAGAATACACATTCTTCTCTAGTGCACATAGAACATTCTCCAGAATAGATCACATCCTGGGTCATAAATCAGGTCTCAGCTGGTATCAAAAGATTGGGATCATTCCCTGCATATTTTCAGACCACAATGCTCTGAAGCTAGAACTGAATCACAAGAGGAAATTTGGAAATAACCCAAATACATGGAGACTAAACAGCATCCTTCTAAAGAAGGAATGGGTCAACCAGGAAATTAAAGAAGAATTGAAAGAATTCATGGAAACAAATGATAATGATAGCACAATGGTTCAAAATCTGTGGGACACAGCAAAGGCAGTCCTGAGAGGAAAATATATAGCAGTACAAGCTTTCTCAAGAAACAAGAAAGGTCTCAAATACACAACCTAACCCTACACCTAAAGGAGCTGGAGAAAGAACAAGAAAGAAAGTCTAAACCCAACAGGAGAAGACAAATAATAAAGATCAGAGCAGAAATCAATGAAATAGAAACCAAAAGAACAGTAGAACAAATCAATGAAACCAGGAGCTGGTTCTTTGAAAGAATTAATAAGATTGATAAACCCCTGGCCAGATTTATCCAAAAGAAAAGAGAAAGGACCCAAATAAATAAAATCATGAATGAGAGAGGATAGATCACAACCAACACCAAAGAAATAAAAACAATTATAAGAACATACTATGAGTAACTCTATGCCAACAAATTTGACGATGTGGAAGAAATGGATGCATTCCTAGAGACATATAAACTACCACAACTGAACCAGGAAGAAACAGAAAAACTGAACAGACCCATAACCGGTAAGGAGATTGAAACAGTCATCAAAAATCTCCAGACAAACCAAAGCCCAGGGCCAGATGGCTTCCCAGGGGAATTCTACCAAACATTTAAAGAAGAATTAATTCCTATTCTCCTGAAACTGTTCCAAAAAATAGAAATGGAAGGAAAACTTCCAAACTCATTTTATGAGGCTAGCATCACCTTGATCCCAAAGCCAGACAAGGATCCCACCAAAAAAAGAGAATTACACACCAATATTCTTGATGAACACAGATGCGAAAATTCTCACCAAAATACTAGCCAATAGGATTCAACAGTACATAAAAGGATTATTCACCATGACCAAGTGGGATTTATTCCAAGTTTGCAGGGTTGGTTCAACATCTGCAAATCAATCAATGTGATACAACACATTAATAAAAGAAAGAACAAGAACCATATGATGCTCTCAATAGATGCTGAAAAAGCATTTGACAAAGTACAGCATCCCTTCCTGATCAAAACTCTTCAAAGTGTAGGGAGAGAGGGCACATACCTCAATATTCTCAAAGCCATCTATGAAAAACCCACCGCAAATATCATTCTCAGTGGAGAAAAACTGAAAGCTTTTCCGCTAAGGTCAGGAACATGGCAGGGATGTCCATTATCACCACTGCTATTCAACATAGTACTAGAAGTCCTAGCCTCAGCAATCAGACAACAAAAAGAAATTAAAGGCATCCAAATCGGCAAAGAAGAAGTCAAACTATCACTCTTTGCAGATGATATGATACTGTATGTGGAAAATCCAAAAGACTCCACTCCAAAACTGCTAGAGCTTGTACAGGAATTCAGTAAAGTGTCAGGATATAAAATCAATGCACAGATATCAGTTGCATTTCCCTACACCAACAACAAGACAGAAGAAAGAGAAATTAAGGAGTCAATCCCATTTACAATTGCACCCAAAACTATAAGATACCTAGGAATAAGCCTAACTAAAGAGGCTAAAGATCTATACTCAGAAAACTATAAAGTACTCATGAAAGAAATTGAGGAAGACACAAAGAAATGGAAAAATGTTCCATGCTCCTGGATTGGAAGAACAAATATTGTGAAAATGTCTATGCTACCTAAAGCAATCTACACATTTAATGCAATCCCTATCAAAATCCCAAAATCCCCATTTTTTTCAAAGAAATGGAACAAATAATCCTAAAATTTATATGGAACCAGGAAAGACCTCGAATAGCCAAAGGAATATTGAAAAAGAAAGCCAAAGTTGGTGGCATCACGATTCCGGACTTCAAGCTCTATTACAAAGCTGTCATCATCAAGACAC